>JAVSBS010013923.1:0-30522 GCA_033124195.1 Coracias cyanogaster
AGAGGAAAGTAGAAAAAAAAGACAGAGGAAAGGAGAATTTCTAAGGAGTAGGGAGAAGCCTGAAAGGAGATATAGAACTGTAATCCAAGAAAAAAAAAATCTAATAGGTTTTTTTGCTCGAGTTGCTTCTTGATTTCCCAGAAAAACCAAAAGCAGATGGTTTAATTTACTGTTCCCATAGTACTGTTTAGCGTGCCTCCAAATATTTCCTGATGTTATTCCCATTTTCCCCTCTCATTTACTAATAAAAGGAATGAGAGATCACAAATAATACAGACAGGGAAAAGTGACAGATAGCAGAGGCATTTTTAATCATGTTAAAAATAATTTCCAAGACAAAGTGTCTACTAACCATGGTCTCCTCAGAGTAAATATAACAAGCTACTCCTCAAAATCAGTACAGTCTAGATGCTGCCAATCCTTCCGAAACTACCTGTTTTTCAATTGCTTTTTTTGTAAGACTAAAAAAAGCCCAACACCCTAAAATCAATAAAAAAGAAGTTATTTACACAAGTATTTTCCAGCACAGCCATGATGATTGTTCAACAATCACATCTACTTCACTGTGCTCTGGAACTATGACACATTCTTTTCAAAACTTGATTAATTTAACAGAAAGAGTAGGCCAGAAGGAATCTCTGTATTGATGACAATTCTCCTAAAGTCATATTGGATCCAAAGTAGCCATGATTATATATCACAGGAGCAATTTATTTAAAATTATGATAACAAAATTGGTACAGCAAAAAGGATTTGAATAGCACTGACAAACTTCCCTGCTGTAACATTTCTCCCATGTTTTAAGTCTCATCGTCAAAATTCCAGCACTCAATCTTCTCTTTTTCAATGCTAGGATGTGCCAAAGGTTAATTTTAAAAGAAAATACCCACAGAGGTTACTGACTGATACCTGCTGAATTTTACAACATGGTGTCTGCCTGTGCATCACTCTGCTCCACCATATGCTCTCCTGTGCCTGAGTGGCACTGACAGACCTGCATCCCCACCCTCATCCCTCACAAAATATCCTAAAGAAAAGAGCTGATAAATATTTTCTCCCCCTGCCCCCTCAACACTCAACAGCCAAATAATATCTCAGCAATAACACAGTTCATGGAAGAAACTGGAAGGGAGCTGCAGCTAAGATTCCCAATGATCAGCAGAAGTGAAGTGGTGCTACTGACCTCTCCCAAACTGTGGCCAGGAATGGGAAACCCACTAGCAGCTTCATAGCAGGTCCCCTGGCTCTTCTAAAAACCCAAAAGCTGTAGGAATATTTCAGCCCCAGAGATAGGTGAAAGGCTCAGGAGTAAAAAGCTAACCAAACAGAAAACCCAGAGAGAAGCGAGTGTGCTGACAGAAAACTGAGAGGGAGCTTTAAGAAAGAATGGAAAGACTTTGCTAGTGACAAACACTGCAGAGGAGGGCTGGCCATGCAGGATGAGATGTTCCCCATTCCCCTGAAAATGTGATAGATAAGAGGGGAAAAAAGCACCTCAGCAAAAAAATGCAGAAGTGAAGAGTTGGTCCCAGGTTCAAGCAACTGACACATGACATCACCATATATCAGACCTCAGTCCGATTTGGGCAGAAGGCCCCATACTTGATAACAGACTCTCACAAACTTCAGCAATAGCAAATACCAACTGATTATCAACTGGTGGATGTTGAGCAAACAAAACTTCCTCACAGAAGCAATGAGAGATCTCTCTATCCTGACACAGGGTTCAGTCCCCATGTCCTTACATTAATGGAATGGACTTAAGATTTAGATTCTGGAAAAGTCCAGTATGTTTCTGTAGTCATGCTCCCCACTGCTAAAAAGGTGTTCTACTGTGTTCTTCCAGTTCTCACTGGAAGAATTATCCATCCTCCTCAAGTTCAGGAGGGACCAAGATTCGCCCTCTCCCATTCCAGAGGAAAGTAAACATCCTTCTTGGAAGGAGCAATCATGTGGTCAGAGTCCAAGATAGCTCTGCAGCTTGGGAAACAAAGATGAAGAAATCAAGCAGTTCCTCAAGTTACTACCCCAGTGAAGAACTGACTGTGTTAAAAGACAACATTCCTCCCTTCCACAGAGGGTCCTGTAAGTCCTCCTGAACAAAACCAGGGAAAAAAGACTATAACACCTCTGCAGCTCTTGGCAAGGTGGTAGGAATCAACATCCATCTGACTAAGCTCCTGCTTCTCAGGTTATGTGCTGCGGGCAGTTTTATCTTAAGATGCACCTGCCTTGAAAACAGGGTATAGGCTCACTGCCTAAGGAGGAGCATGATGCTCTGGTGCTCATGATGAGGCATCATCCATTTACTGTGTTAATGTTGTCCAAGTCACACCCACAGCAAGTGCTGTGCCTAGCCTCTTAGGATGACACGAGGAGAGACAGTCTCCTGACTGGGACTTCAGGCACAGCGTCTCCACAGCTTGGGGAGGAGGAGGTAAAACTATCATCTCAGAGAGTAGATAAATTTGAGTCTCCAATTAAAAAAATACGCCTTTACGTTGTCACCACTAATGTAGTAGGGCAGCGCTGACGGCTACAGAACTGAGGCTACAGTAAGTGGTAAATGAATCTGCTCCAGCATGGAAAGGATAAGGAGGAACATGGCCCCTCTTTGTTGCAGCTACATTCAGCATGTCAGGATCCAGGGGCTTCTGAGTACTACATTCTGGAGCACAGAAGAAGGTTAAAAGGGTCTTGTAGTACTCATTTTTTACAGGCCATCCACCCCTCTCAGGACCTTGCTGTCTTCAGAAGAATAATTTTGCAGATTTTATTTAAAATAATAAATATAAAACTGCTCTCAGTGCCAAGTATCTTGACATGCCAGGTCTGAGAAGGAACCCAGACTGACCAAGTAAGTATGTTCACACATATATATACACTTTTTAATTAATTTAAACAAAAACCAAGGTAAAGCTTAAAAGATCAGCAAATTGAGCATTTGTTCAGGATGAAGCTTCCTCCCATACAATACAATCACCTCACAAGAATATCTATGATACAAGCAACCTGTCATATGATGAGCAAAGTTTACAAGCATGCCAGAAAGAAGAAAATTAATAAAATACAAATAACATCCAAAGAGAGGTGAAAGCAGAAAAGAAATGCAGATACCATACATCCTCAGACACACACAAGAACAAGGAGAGAAAACAGTCCTGAGAGCAAAACACTGGCAAAGGCAAAAATCTGTAAGGCAGAAGAATTCTGACTCAAATGACTGAGAGAAATAGACAATCATAAAGCAGGTACCTCTCTTCAGCTTATGCGTACAGACATGGGAAAGGCAGGGTGCCAGTGCCATTTGCACACTGTCAAGGAAAGCCCATTTCCAAGTTGGACACTTGCAATACAAACCCCCAGCTTGAACACATATGCAGAGATAAGGTCTCAGAAGTAATACCTGAAGTGAAAGATACCATGTGACCCAGCACCACATGCACACATACGCTCCCCACTGCCCCCAGGAAAAACAACAGATTTGAAAGACAGCAGTGAAAATAAAACCATCTTCTAAACATCCAAGTTTGGTAAGTGATAAGCATTTAATGCAACTAGCCAAATGCATAGTGAATATCCATAGCAGCAAGGGTTACAGCAATAAATTGCAATAAACGATCACAAGGTTCCCTTTAACCTCCTTATTTTTACAGGATTATCCAAGTACAAGCTTGGGAGCGATGCAAGGGAAGGAGAGGTATAGTACTGCCAGGTTTATGAAGACAGAGCTGCTCAACAGCCTTCATCCACAGCTACCCAGCTACAGCAGTAGCTTCTTTTCAGCTCCCAAAAATCACTGCGCTGAGCTGGAGCAAAACTCCAGCTCAGCACTGGGAATCCACACAGGTTTGGCAGAGGCTGAGGAACTGCTGTGTGTTGCAGCTCCACCCCACCTTATAACCTTTTCATTTTAAGATTAAGTTGCTTAAAATGGACCTATTTCATTTGGTATAACCAAACGGGTTAAAACCAGCTATTTGTATGAACAAGTGAATGCCAGTCATGGCTTGATGTGAATCAATCGAGCCTCAAAAAAAATCTACTGCTGTAAAGTGCTCACAACATAAAAGCACCATTAAAAACAACCATAGGGCAAACTTCTATTAGATTAAACCCATCCAATTCTAAATAAAATAAATTAAGTGAATGAGACTCTTCAACTATGGGAATTTTTAAAAAAGTAAATCTGAAAAAGATGTGCTTAAAGCAGATACTAAATGTTGGGAGTGGCACTAACCAGATTTACAGGGAAAACTGAGACACCACCTTCCCAGATCCTACTTCAAAGCTTTGCTATCTCCCTGCTTCCATTAATAGCAAAATCCCAAAGGGGAGGTCACTTGCAAGTATTAAATCTACTTTAAAAAAATAAATAGTAGTACTTCAGATTCAAAGAAGGTGTCTTGCACAGACTCAGAGCCTGGCCCTCACAACTACAAACATAGCAGGAAGGTGAATTTAAACTCAGTCTCTCTACAGGCAGCCAATAATGAATGCAAAGCATGACAAACAGAAGCACCTTCAAATATTTGAGCTAACAGTGGTGGTTCAGTCTCAAGAAACCTGGTGACAAAGTAAGTCCACTAATCAGATCTCAAGGTGACAAGAACAGGGGTTGCTGCCACCACCTACCTAAGAGGCAGTTAAGAGTGCAATCAATCCCTCTCAATCATCTCCTCCTGAATAAGATAATGGAACAAGACAGGAAAAAAAATGGTTAACAGCATGACTTTGAAAGAGTATTTCCTGAGAATCAGATTATTTTTCAAAACCAGCAGCACCTTCCCCCATTAATTCAGACATCAACAATGGATGTCAATCACTGCATAAATGAGCTGGTACTTAACTAAAGCAACTACAGTAGCAGACCAAAAATGCAAGTATTTGGCCTCAGGGAATTCAGAGAATCAAAATGCATTATTGTCATCATCTAAATTGAATATTGTCCAAGAGGATTCAGCAGAACTGTTTTTTGTTGTACAAAACCGAGAGACAGTATTTCTTCATTTCAGATACATCTCTCCTTCCTACCCATACACACAGTTAAAGCAAACTATGAAATGCCAATCAGTACTTTAACTGTCCTCCCTCTTGGGCATACAACCCAGCTGAATTAATTCCTATAGATTCCCCTTGGACCCATGGGACTTCTTGTCAGGGCTATTAGACTAAGGATCCAGTTCCAGAAGTCCACATTTCTGTCTAACAGCTGATAACCATCCATAAACCCACTGACACCTAAATATCTAGATTTATTCCCAAATATGAGAATCATAAGCAGTTTTTGCAGTGACCCAATTCCAACTCAAGCACCAAAAACAGACAAATGCTTTTCTTAAAGTGTCAAACACGAGGTCCCAAACTACTCACTACACCTCAGTTTTGCAAAAAATTATTCAATTGGAGTACTGCATAGAGATATGACTCAACACTGTTCATAGCGGAAAAGGCAACAGTTTTCCAGAACTTATTAAGAGTGGAGCAAGAGGATGTTTCAGACACACCTCCTCTAACTTACCTTTCCCACCCCAATGCTTACCATTTGCATAAAAACAAGGACAATGAAGGGATAACTCACATCATAACTCACAAGTGAACATGTCCAGCTCCCATTAATTCTGTCTCTGTATCTTCCTCATCCATCCAACACATAACCACCACTCCACAGGAAACTGTTTCCCAAGGACATCAGAAGTAAAAGAAAGCCACGCATACATCCATCAATACACATCAGACCCTCTTCCAACACACATTAAGCCAGGAGAGCATGAGAAGATGCATGAGAAGGGGTTGATGAAAGCAGCCCATGTCACCAGGCTTGTCACAGCTACCGCTGTGTCTGTGCAGAGGAGAGATGGAGGTGGGCAGTGTTTTCCACACCAGGGAGGAGGTTTCACACTTACCCAGCTCCCTACAGGGGAGTGCCACGCTCCAGCGAGGCGGTCGGGTAGCTCTGCCATGAGGCATGCCGGGGCATCACAGCACAGTGGCTGCCAGCAAGCTGCACCTTCAGGAAACCTACAACAGGAAAAAAGTGAGTCGAGAGTGAATGTGCTGAAGCCCCTTTCAAAACCAGCACGAATGGCCTCCTGCAGCTGTGGCAATGCCACAGCTGAAAACCCTGCAAACACATCAACAAGGTTGACTAACTGAAACATTGTTAAAATGCAATTACAGCTGGAAGTATTAACAGTTTAACAGCTATGCACACAACAAAATACAGCAATGATCTAAACCCCAAACATTTTAAACGTGGTAGTGATACCCTGCAGCAGTTGTTAGCAAACAGATGCTCAGATTTTTAAAGCACCAGCTGCCCTTCAGTGTTTCATCAAAGGCAGAGTTGATGTACACCTGAAGAAATTGTGAGCTCCCAGCATTTGTAATACTACCTTTCAGCTTTATTTCACCAACACCAATTTTGAAGCTTCATCCATTTACAAGTTATTTTTAGTCATTTGAAATAAAACATTATATCTAGAAACAAGAAAGCTAGCAAGAAAAAGAATTTTCAGTATTTCCAGAATAACAGCATGAGTTTAAAGATCAACTAGGCAATTAATGCAATTTAAGTTCAAGGTGATAACACCTTGAAATAATGACCTCTATCAAAAGTACACAAAACAATTAATGTGAATCTACTGGAAGGCTGTGATATAATTATGCAATTTGCCCTTTAAGTTGCATCTGATGGATTTAAGTGACATAACCCAAACTTAAGGCTGTAACAGTCCATACAAAGCCTTGTAGGTTGATAATCACAGCCTATGCTCTCTCAAAACAGAAGTAGTTTTAAGAGCACTGCCTCACAGTGGGGACTCACTGGTCACATCTGAAAATCATCGTCTGCATAGTCTCAAACTATCCAAAGAGAAAGCAAAAGGCAGAATCCCAGTGCCTCTGCCTCTCCTTTCTTCAATTACCTAGCAAAAGAGCATGGCCCTGGAAACATGCTTTGGTATTGCCTCCAACATCCACATCAAGATGCACAAGTGGCATTTTTCAGAACAAGGCCAGACAATCCATTAAAAAGAACCACAAATTCACATCTAGTGTTAAAAGCCCTGACATACTTTAGCATGTACAGGTAAGTGAGCCAAGAAAAGGAAGAGAAGCCAGAGAGGGTTGCTGGGTCTATCTTCCAAATTGACAATGGCAACACTGCTATTTAAACCTGAATGCAGTCTACACAGTAACAACTGGCATAATCAAAGTCTTCTGTATAGATTATACATTATTAAATTGAGTTAATTTTCACTATAAAGTTGGAAAAGAATTAATGGTTAAAAAATAATCATAAGATCTCCTTAATCAAAAGATTGCTGTAGTTTGAGAAGATATGAAACAGAAATAGCTAAATTGCTTGAACGCAAAAGACAACTCAAATTCAACTACCCAGTTGCACCCACCAAATCTGTAACAATTGCATACAGAACACAAACATGCTTTGTTGAGAACTCATAATATCTAATCAGTTATAATTGTAAATTTTATTTTCCATTTGTAAATTACCAAGGGAGCTAACTAGAGAATGGGGGATGTAAAATAATATTTTAGCTGGGCATATTTTGTTAACACATAAGCCTCTATCCACCCCTTCCCTAATGCCTGCAAGGCTCTTCTGCTTCTGAACTTACTTTGTTAGCTTCTCTTTGAAGGTATTTCAACTATAATGCAAGCAAAGCTTGCATGCTGAATTCTCAGCTCTGTGCTATTTTTCCCGAATAATTCTTAAACATCATCTACAAATTTGGATGCTGTGATGTAGTTTGTATGTTCATGTGCATCTTGTCTCTGATTCTGAGGAATGTCAGTATTCTCAAGTGAGATGTTTCAATTCTGAGAGTTAAAAGAAACAACACACCCCCCAAAAATCCCCAAACGTACACCTTCTAAGGGTTGGGGTTTTTTTTCCTCACATTAACCCATTTTGACACTTAACCCATCTCTCCATTCTCCACCTGCCCAGTTCCTGGCCAGTCCTGCTAAGCAAGTACAGCTCTTTGGAGGCAGGAGTGGGTGTTTGCAGGGTCTGGCCAGTGGCACATCCCAGGCAGCACTACACTCATATACTTCACACTCCTCCCTTAGAAGGTTCACCCTTTGGGCAAGCAAATGAAGTAATTCACATTCTCCTCCAAACTTGCCTCTGCCAACGCTTCTTTTTCAGATGCATGAGTAGTTGCCCCCATCCTGAACTCCCAAAACACCAAACTGCTGCACTAAAGGCATGACATACTGTGTATCTCAGCAGAAAGCAGATGGCAGTTGCCTCATGCTTATAGAGCATCCAGACACCATGGTCCTTACTGCTCAGGGGACACTTCTGACATTGTCCCATGTCATACCTTCCCTATGATGGCATCTGGCTACATTTTGCCACCAATTAATGTCCCACTGTGACAAGGGCCTCTCCAGAAGGGCTTAGGCAGCGCACAGCATAGCATCCACCTTTGTCTCCTGCTTCAGCAGTGACAGCAAACCTTTCAGTGAAGGAAAGCTATTATCAGCTGCATCTATAAGCTGGACTAGGCAAAATTCAATATAACTTAAAAGAGGAATAATACAAGAATCTGACTTATAAACAGATTTATTTTTTAAATGAGCTTCTTCAAAGCCAGCAGTCAAGTGAGCCAACATCCCACTTTTACCAGCCCCACTGCAAGAGCCACGCCAAACTCACTGAAAATGCAAAGACAAGCAAGGCAAAACAGCCAGAAATTATTTCAATTCCACAGCACTCTGACAAATAACATATAGATGGCTGGAAAAATTAAGCCATAATTAGCAATCTTGTTGACCCTGGTAGTCACCTTGTGTTCTTTAAGGGAAAAAAAAAAAAAAAGCGCAAACACTTCCAGGTTGTAAAAAAGCAATGACAAAACACCAGTTTTCTGAAAACAGCAGCTGACAATTTTATATAGTAAATAATGCTATTTTATAGTAAGAAGTACAACATCAGCAACACAGTAAAGTCACTGACAGAGATTATCTCTGTTCTCTATTAATCTGCATTCTTTACAGATGGTTATTTATGAAAATTAACCATGAAGCTGAAAGGTTATCTATGGCCATATTAGCAAACATCTGCTTGCAATTTTGATTTTATGTTTCCACGCTATTCTTGGACAAGAAACCATTTTCGAGAAGTACCAGATGTGACCAAGTGTTCTTAATTGTAAAATATTCATTTTAGCAAGATGAAAGTTCAGTAAAAAAAAGCAGAGCCAGGAAATAATATTCTCCAAAAAAAAACAGCAACTGTCTTATACTGCTCCTGCTGCTGAATACTCCAAGGGAAAAGTGTTTCTGAAGAGGAAAAAAAGCAGTTTATTTAGTGTGCCACTACAGATAATTACTCTTAATTTTTAAATATGAAACATTCAAAGGAATAAACATGAACTGAGTTTCAACTCTAAAGCAGAGAAGTTATGCATTACGTGAACTGAACCACCTTTTTACTCTCAGGCAGTGGGATTAGCACAGTACCCTTCAACCTCCAGTGGCAAGACTTCAAGCAGCCTTCCACAAACTGGCTTTAGAGATCTTGACTTACTCCCCCAAATGACTTCACTGAGATCCCTCACTACCCACAACAGGGGAGAAAAAGTTAACTTGGGGCTGGGAAGGTGTTGGAGGCAGCAGGCTTTCAAGGGAAGCTCTATGAGGAAATTAATGTAGACTGAACCAAAGACGGAGAGGTTAATGCTTTCTAGAGCCTTGCTGTGCTTAATCTAGTTCCTAAAAATAATAATAATAAAAAAAAAATCTTCTGTGCCTTCAAAATATTAGTTCATCGTGTTTTATAGCTACACTTTTTGAATGAATAATACTGTTAACCCAAAACAACATTGTAGATAAAGTGTCAACATATTTGTGTTACAAAAGGAAATGTGTACCCATATAGCTCATTTGTATATATATATATACACACACACACAAACACTTGAGTGATATTCTCGTTCATAAACTATCATGGACTCTTGTCTTTGTAGACAATGCTTCTGAAATTAAAGAGAAAAGATAAATATAATAATAAAATATCGGAGTGAAGGATTAAAAGCTTCTCTACTAACACTTCCTGGCCTGCTTTGGAGACTCCATTACAGTGTCATTTTAAATAAGGGGTCTTGAATAACAAAACAAAACCACGCACATGCCCACCACCACCCGCAACTTCCCCCCAGTAGTTCAGAATAACTCTGCTAGGCTTAAAAAAATTACTTTTCTGGTGAACCTCTCATGCAATGTTCTGAGCAACACACTTCATTTACATCTCTAATGAATTTCCTGAGGAATACAATAACATAGATTCAACTTCAGGAAAGCTCAGCTTTCCCAAATACCACATGACAACAAAATGTTGCACTCTCAAATTTATCTTCAGTCTGCAGCTCTTCTAGGGCTTTTTGGGGGGGATTGGGTTTTGGTTGGTTGGTAGGTTCTGTTTGCGTTTTTAAAAATTAATTCATAGATCTAATTTAATCCCAGACTGGCTAAATGACAACTCTCATAACATTTAAAATAAAACTACAGGTGACAATCAACGACCTGTGTTATTAGCTGATGCTGCTCATACATACTTTTATGTGGGCAACATCGATTATCACAAATCCCAAGTATTAAAAAGTCACAAAATATCCCCTGGCCTACAAAAAAAGGAGTTTGATATAGGAGACTACTGTTTCTTAAAATATCATTTTAGATCCTTTTCATGTTTAATGGTTTGGGGCATTCACTGAATATGTGATTCACAGTTTGAAGATATCTCTATGTGATAAAAATATTTCTTAAACAATTACAATTCTCATATGACATGGTTCCTTGTGCTGGAGCTTCAAGACTACAAACTATAAATCTCATAATGAAATGAAGTTAAATTCTGTATTCTGAATCTCCATGGTAATTTTTATGATTACACTATTCATTTAGAAAAAAATATGGCCACATTTTTCAATTTATGATATATAATTCCTATTACTCTCTCACTCCATATCTGATTCCCTTCTAAGACATTCCTACTTACATGGAGTCTAGCAAATTCTTCCCCTCAAATACTTACCAAGGGGTTTTTTGACACTGTGTTTCCTACCTGACACACCAGTCTTTTGATAGGAGGCAGAAATCCAGTAACTTCATAGTTGCTTAGTTCATGGAATATTGGGCATGGAATATTAGTTCCTGGATATGGGCAAGAGAAAGATCGATAGGAAACAGAAAATTCTTTTCAAACAAGAGAATTTGGAAAAAAATGTGCTGAATATTTGGAGGTTTTAGCATAACAAGAAAAAGCAAGAGAAAAATTAAAAATCAGCTATTTTAAAATCATTAAGAGTTTTACATTAAAAGCACTAATATATCTCAGAATTTTGTGTTCAAGAAAAGGCAGAAGTCAGCTCCTTCGCATGATGCTCCTTTCCTTGTGATGGGGCAGCACAGCATGTGTTCCTAAATTGCATGACATGGAGAGCAAAGAAAGGAGATGAACTGCTGAACACTAATTAAATGGCGAATAAAGAGATTATCAAATCAAATTAAATTCTAAATATTAAACCTTCTTTGTGCACCTCAGAAAACTCGAGCTGCCGTGGTTTTTAATGGCTCAGCAATGTTTTCACACATTTTCCTTTTCACTTTCTTGACCCATTAGTTCATGTGCATTTTTAAAGACTTGGATTAAGGCTCCCAGAAGGGAACATGCCATCTTCTGTGCAAAGCCCAGGAAGGTGCAGGGGTTTCACCATGGCAGCCAGGCAGGGAGGCAGCAGCTGGCTGGCCTCCCACCCTGCTCTTCCCGGTACTGGAACAGGATTTTGGTCTGGGTGGGCTGCAGGCTTTTGTTTTAACTTTTGGGACTTGGATAAGATTTCTCACCACCCCAAGTATCCACACCAAGGGCAAACGATGCAAAAATCTGCTGCTACACAGACAACGGGCAGGTCCAAGAGCTGCCTTGAGACTTCTGCTGAAGGGAGAGTTATGCCACATTAAGCTGTATAAAATGTAACTAATTGAACTGCATAGCACCATGTAGGCAGGGAACAGTCCGTTTCCCTTCCCATCCACGGGTCAAGCAGAGATGATGCCTGCAGCCACAGAATACAATGCAGAGTAAGCCTTAAGCTACCTATGCAGGAGAGCAACGGCTCAAGGACCCGAGACAAACAGGGGCAATATGGCAGGGAAATACAGAAAAAGACACAGTAGCCATGGAGCAAAGGCAGAGGAATAGAAACACTAGGAATCATCCATTTAATGCAAATGCACAAGTATATCTGAAATCCTTCCAAGTCTCTTCAGCAATGATGCGTGCTTTCCTAAACAAAAGTAGCTCCTAACATACTTTCTGCTTGAAATGCATTCCTCCAAATGGAAGAGTAAAGCAGAACAGCCTCCATTTTGGATATATGAAAGCATCCAAATACTGTTTCTGACACACTTCTGCACCCTTGACATAATTTCATGTGTAACCCAAGGAGCCCAACGCCCCAGGCAGATGGTCAAGTCACACACACCCCTAAGTGGTACATCAGCTACTGTGCACAAGAACATCTGCATTTAGCTACGGTGCCTTGAAATCCAAAATCTAGTCAAGAAAAGAACTGTTTTCAGCAATCAGATAAGCTATAAAGCTATTATAAATTCATATGGTTTAGGTTTCTGCTGTTCTTTAAAATTCTTTGGGATGAAGAATACCTTTACTGAATTCCTTTTGCATAGAAAGACAAAAAGTTAAAAACGTGCAAAGATGGGGGTTCTCTTTGGGGGGGGGCGGGCAACAGAACCACATTCAGGATTGTCTCCAACTAGCCTAATCCACCAAAGAAGGGAAAGGATAAATGAGACTTGTGTTTTAAATATTTACATCACCGTACTTAATATCTTTGCATCTTAAGACTTTTCTGCTTACTCAGTGCCCTTTACAGATATTTGTTCAGAATTTTTTAAATGTCAGCTATAAAAATAAACCTAGTAAAGAAAAGTAGAACTTTATCATTCATTAAAAGTTGCCAGCAATTCTAGAAGTCTGCTACACACCAGCAGCCAGTGTAAGAAAGAGAGTCTTGTTCTTGCCCTGCACACAACACCCCATGTAACCTTTAAAACTCCGTTGGATACATAAAATAGCATTGATCCCAAAGCCCCAAGAAACAAGGCCCTGCAAGTAAGAAAGCTAAGCCACAGATTTCCTGTCAAGGACAAATCTCATCTTGTGTGCTCAGCCAAGGGCAGCGGGCAATGAGGGGCCCATGGGCACCCCACACGGAGCCACTTGTGCTCCCTCCTGGGGCTGAGGAGGGCTTCAGCAACAGCCCAGCCTGCTCCCACCCCTCCTTTGCCGTACCACAGGAATCCCAAGTTTAAGAAGGAGCACCAGGTGCTGAAGTCCTCCCTGTGCCACAGATCTCATGCCCCAGTTTCCATTTGACCTCACTCTTCCAGCATAAGTGTGCCATTTCTCTTCTCAATCCTCCCACAAACACGAGTAGGATTTGCTCCTTTGTAGGCAAAAAAATTTAAAATATTTAATTGCTGTGCCAGATACTAGTGAACATCTAATTTACTGTGAATGATATAAAGCATTCAGAGATCTGGTCTGTATTGAACAATTCAGAGACCAAGCTCTGTGCCAGAGACTATAAAGAGAATCCCATAAAAGAACTGGTTACAAGACTTGGATTATGAACTTTTAAAAGTACATTAATAGGATCTTAATATCTACCCATGGAGACACTTAGTTTAAAAAGAAAATTTGTAACATTTAGCATAAAAAACCCACCATCTTGAAAGCAGTAAAAAGTAAAAACTGTAGCCTACCAGTAAATCTGCACCTACAAGTAACCAAGGAAGACACAGTGACCTTTGTTAGGTATACACAGAAAAAGCATTTCCTGTACGGTAGGGATACGCTTTTTAAGTTAAAACAAAGTTAAAACAGAATTAACCTGCTCACTGCATCATTTGCAAACTTTTGGATGTCATATTGCAATTTCAGTAATAACATCAGAAACTAATAATTGCTCCTGGGTTGTCAGACACCAAAGCAATACTACTCCAGACGATTCCAGTGCACCCTGGTCCTCCATTAACATTAACACAAACATCAAAAGGAAGAATCTCTCACACGTAGACTCCTCTGCCTCCAAGTTTTTGCCCTCAAGTTTTCCCTCCATCCGTTAGAGCTCAAAGAGGAGCTCAGACACAAGCCTTTTCAACAGCTGTGTCATTTAGCTGCTTCGAGGATGGTTAATGATGCTTATTAGCACACTGACAGCTGATGTATCCATCATTAATACTGTTAGTGAATACAGCAGCAGATAGAAACTTCACAGTAACCCAGATAAAGCCTGAGAGGCTGCATCTGCAGATCATGAACTCTAGTTCAGTGGCACTGGCACTCATTGGCCCATTTTCTCATCATTGCCATCATATTTAAAAAAAAAAAAAAAGCTTCATGCTTTCCTGCCTCCATGAATGTTGAATTTTGTTCATCCAGCTGCAGAGTTTCATATAAACATCAACAGCCCTCAGCAAATTAAGATACCATGGTACAGGAAAGGTGTGTTTAAACCTACCTAGGCTGAGAATTGCTGAATATCTCTCCCATTTTCATGCCAAGTAATGCTAGAAGTGCTAACTTGGGGCTGAAGAGTAGTAATTCCTTAATTCACCACTCATATGATGCCTACTACAGAAGAACCGCTAGTTTGCAGGCAGAAATATATAAGGTAACTTGAAACATTACTGAAAGTGCTTGTAACTAACCTGCTTGTCTTTGACATAAAATGACCTGAACTATTCATAATCAGGTTCCAAGTTTCAGAAGAGCAGAGGTAAGTCAACAACTAAGTATCGGCTTTTCCAGCTGCACAAGACAAAGTGACAAAGCCTCAGGAACCAGGTCCTGGTGTTGGCCTCACATACAGCTTTGCAAAGGCTAGACTTTAGACCTCTTGCACACCCAATACCTGGCACTCCCTCAGATGCTATATGTGGGTTATGTTTGATATCCTGTCTCCATGGAGCTTAGGCATCTTCTTGATCTCTGTACCTCCTGCCCCAAGAAGTGGGCTTTACCTTGTATTATGAGGCACTCAACTTCTCTGGAAGCAAAAGAAACAGCTTGAGCACATATGTGAAACACCTAAGTCAGGAAACTGACCCTCTTCTAAAATCAAATTGCAAAATATCCTCTTAGGCAACACAAACAATGAAGGCAAGATATAACAGAGAAGCACACACCAACCACACAGGCTGGAGAAACCCATAAAGCTATTTTCACTGTGAAGAGAGTCAAGCAGCAGCACAGATTGACCTGAGAGTTTTTGCAGGCTCCATCCTCAGATTTTTTCAAGACGTCACTGGATCAAGCCCTGAGCAACCTGATCTGATACCACAGCTGCTCCGGCTGTGAGCAGGGGGCTGTTCTAGAGATCTTCTGATGTCACTTCCAGCCTGATTTATCTCACAGGTCCTTACAATACATGCCATAACATGCCATGTGATTGGACTTTGATGTTATTCTAGCCTCTGGAAAGTACTACTATGGAGTTAAACACAGATTAGTAAAAAACTATTCCATGAATAAGACTTTGTACTTTTAAAATTGTGAAGTTCCTATCTGGTCCCAAATATTCTTTATTACCGGGAGGAGATAATGCAAATAATTTTGAAAAGGCTATCAGCTAGATACTGCTGTTCTCCAATATGATTTCTGAAGAAAAATGCTTGAAAAGCAATTTATGTATAAAATACACTGTCTTCATCCAACTTTTTCCTAACCTCAAAATAAAATAATAAACTATTCCTACTGGAAACCAACCAGATAGTAGACCACAACTCTTTTCTTTTTAAGAACAGAAAAAGATTTTTGTTTGCAAAGAGTCATGAAACTATGAGCTGGATTCTATGACTTTGTCATAAACATTAACATTGCTAAATAAAAGAGAGAGCCTGCATTCATTTAAGGTCCCTTATTAGGGAAACAATGTTGCCTTTTTATGGCTATCTATTACAAACTAGCTGAATTTCAATAATCAATTGTAATTCAGCACCATATCATCTATTTATATCCACTGTTCTCAGCCAACTGCAGATTACTGCATGCTCTTGAAACGTTTGGCCAGGACTTCAGCATAGTTGGCAACTGCAAGCTGGCAAGCTCTTAGCCAATTAAAGTCTGTATAATTACTATGCCACCATGTACGAGACTGCTAGAAGTATAGAAGTACAAAATTTTACAGTCATGCTTATAATACATGATTCCTTTGCACTTCTCTTCAATTTTACTTTGGTGACACTAAGGTAGAATAAGATGACTATCCTATCAGTCTTTAAATTGAATATGTTTAATTACCAGCTCCATGTTTCAATTATGTTAAAAGAGAATAATCCACACCAAAATACAGTTTATTAGAATAAATGTTACAACACAAAGAATTTCCTCACTAAATGCATAATACATGTTCAGCCAAAGTACTAATTGCATACTCCATGACTAAGTAACAAATACACTTAATCCATCCTTAAGGATTTCAAAATGAAGACAAATAATTCTGCAAAACCTTTTCCAGGAAACATTTCCAAATAACCTCAATACAAAGTCATAGCAATAAAGGATAAAAAAAATTTCCTAATTACAGAATTTAGAGCCTTGCTAGACAGAACAGAGTTTCCCAGGTTGGACTCATCATTACTAAAGCAATGCTCAGTCTTAACTATCTTGACAGTCCATGTTCTGTTTTATGTGGCACCCAGAGAACCCAGTAGCTTTTCACCATTGGCATCCCAATATCCAACAACAACATAATGCTAAACTCTGACATGCTTGTAGAAGGTCCTCTATTATTCTATTTGATGCAATACTGCAGGAACAGGAAACATTGAAATCCTCTTTTGGGATACAGATCACAAGAAAATTCAATGAAAGAGAAGCACCAGCTAGGCAAGCTGAAGAGTAAAATGGCAACTTTTGTGAATCTGAGCAGCACAGAGATGTATAAGAAATCTTAGCAATAAGCAAACCCCACAAGTTTTTTGTTGCAGTGGTTTTTGTTTGTTTGAAGTTGCACCCTTCATCAAATATCATCCCCTGTCATGAAGCTTATAAGGACTCCTCTAAAACTCCACCTCAAAGAAACCCACATCCTTTTTAGCAATATTGACTGAGCACTAGCACAGGGTACCCAGTGACTCTCTGGGGTCTCCATCTTTGGAGATGCTCAAAAGATGTGTAGATGATGTGCTTAGGGACACGGTTTAATGGTGGGCTTGGCAGTGTTAGATTAATAGTTGGACTCAATGACCTTAAAGGTCTTTTCCAACCAAAATTATTCTACAATTCTATGAAAAGCCATCTGGACAACAAGCTTTAAGTGAGTTTGCCTGATCAGGGAGGTTCAACAAGATGGCCTCTGCCAACCTCAACCATCCTGTGGTGCTCTCAGCCAAACTCCTACTGACTTGCTTCCACAAAGGCATCTTTTCATATCTCACCATGCTTAAAGAGGGGACACAAATGTAACAGCTTTGCCTGCATCTCATGATATCTACAAACTGATTCTAGACTATACTGCATAAAAAAAACCTGCACACATACAAATTGCACTGTATCTAGTGATTTGGAGATTCTCCAATGAATCAGTGGAGGGTCTCCTGAGAACTTTTCAGTGAGGAGCTAAAGGAGAATTTGTTCCCTTTCCCCCCATCCAAGGAAGCTGAAGCAAAACAGATAACAGGAGATCATTTTCATACCCCCTTAATTTAAAAATATATCAACTTTACCACCAAGGGATATTTCTGGAGGAACCACTGCACTGTCCTAATCCATTCTGCCACAGAATCCAGTTCTTCTCCCGGCATGACACAGCACCCTGGCACAAATGCTATTACCCCAAGACCTGGCAGTATATCTCAGTGTTAGCAACAAATATCTCACTGTTTTCCTTGATTTTTTTATACATGTTTAGAGTTATTTCATTTCATGCTGGCTTGGAAAACTACCATTCCATTATTTAATGAATCCTGAGGCATTCAATAATATAGCCAATTTCAGCTTACATTAGATGAAAAATGGAAGACACTATTATTCAACTGTGTCAAGATTAAAAAAAAAAAAATAGGAGCAGACTTGCATATATAAACTACGTATACAAGTTCCCAGACATCTTTGGTGAATCCAAATGTACGAATCCAAAACTAGAGAAACTTACAGATAAACTTAATGTCAAGCATTATTTGCAAGTCTTCACCAGATCAAGACCCAGGATCTCAGCTTCTTCAGTCAGAAGGATTTAGATGTTTGGTATGACAGAAGAATATCCCTTTGAAACACAGTACAACACATTCAAGGAAAACCAATTTATTTTTTTCAGAATTAAAAAAATCAGCAATGCCTAGCTGGAAAGTACTGTTTTGGAAGAGGCCCAAATGCCCAAGTAATTGCAATGGACTGGAAAGGCCTTCACCCCCCAGGTCAGCAATTTACATTCCAGCCAGGCTATTTATGAGGGAAAGCAGCTACCACCAACCACCTTTTGAATGCTCATGTTGCCAGTTTCAGTACCATTGCTGGGGCACAAACATATATAGATACCATGACAAACCAGTCACATGGACAATTTCAGCAGAAGAGCCCAGGACTGAGGTAGTGCACAAAACTAATTAGTTACCAGAAGAGGGTCAAGATAACTAAGCTCAGTCTGCAATCCCATTCTTCTCTACAGGCTTGAGCTTCTGCCTGCCAGAACAGTCTCAAATGCAGAATGAGCATAAGGAATGGTAAGCAAAAATAACATTTCATCCTCTATCAGATTGTTAACTCATTACAATTTGCTGTAAGTAATGGGTCAAATAGAAAAAGAAAGTCCACTTTTTTCTTTTTCCCTGCCAGCTAACATTAGTTCCACCCCACTTTCCCAGTTATTTCTTCAGTTGCCTTCCTCTCATCTTGCTTTGTGTCCTCTGCTTCTTGCTTCAGCGCGTTGTCCTTTTTCTTAGTCCTGTATTTGCCACCCGCAGCCTACTTTCTCCTCATTGCTTTCTTCACTGCTTCTAACAACTTCTAATAGTCTTCTGAAAACACTGATTAATCAAGATAACAATTATAAACATAAGCAAGTCTTATCTTTAAGACTTTATCCATAAAACAATCTTTAAGTACCTGGGTTTTCAGTACATGCATAATTTTTTCTATATGTATGTAAAAATCCCAAGTGTTAATAGGGATGCAACAGAACATCAAAAAAAGTGAAAATTCAACCATGGCTGAGAATTAGAACAAGAACTAGAAGTAAACATCCTCATTTTCAACTCTGAGTGAAAGACAAGCTTCAAAATCATTAACTGTCTCCCTTTGCTTACAGCAAGAGGTCACAGCAAATGTCAAGCACAAGAAAGCCATTCAATTAAGAGCAACCTTACAAAATCCAAACTATTACCAACAGCAGCTAGACGTCATCCTCGCCTGAACAAAACCTCTGCCCGGACAGCAGCTATTACACAAGACTCCACACTAGAGAGCTGCCAAGCTTTAACCTTCAGTGAAGGGAAATTAATTTACTCTCTCAAGAAACAGTTCTGCCATAGCAGAGTATTGGCTTCCTTAAGAGTCTGTCAGAAAAAAAAGGCAATATAACTTTTCCCACCTCTTCCTCTAGCCTAAACCAAAAGCTACACATATGGAGTAACAGCACAGTAATTTATCACAAAGCTACAAACAGTAGATTGCTATTTCAAATAGCGGAAGTAGGTAGACAGCAAGTTAGCTATTCAGAATACCTGCAGGTTAAAAAAAAAACAAAAAACAAACAGAACAAACAACACCAAAACAAACAAAAAACCCCAATGAACAAAACCAACCAATCAAAAAAAACCCAAACCCCACAAAATCTGTGATGAATAGGAACACAAAAGCAATGCTTTTACGTAGGAAGGGGGGACACATTCCAGAAAAAAGTAGCTAAATGCAGTTGTTTTCTTCAATGGCAGTTTTATTGTTGCGCATTGAATGCTTTACAAAACAGTCAGTCTAAACTACAGCAAATTGTCAAAACAGTTTTAGAATAATTCATCTGCCTTACAGAAACAAAAAAGCAGTATATATTTCCAGGCACAAAAGCATTAAAAATACTCAGTACTAAACCCCCTCCTCTGATTTTGCCATGATCGGTGGATAGAGGTTTTCCAAAACCTACAAGCCTGAACTACGACATTACATAAAATCTTTGAGCCTATGCACATCAGTCAGACTCTGGGTACAGACAGTATGAAGTCAGAGCAAGTTTCTGGTTGCAGCAAGAGTTGTGCAGTACTAACGCGATAGCCTGGACACTGTACGCACCACATGACAAGCTGTGTGCACAGAACTTCCTGTGTGCATTAGTTTGGGTGTTACCAAAGGAATTGGTATTAGATTGTATTTCTTGGTAAACATACAGTCAAGGAAAAAAAAAAAAAGTTGTTATATTTAGTCAGAGACCTTCTAGACTGGTCACTGTATAAAAATGTCTTTCTTAGAGAGGCAGATGATAAGGACTTCTACACACTGCATACCCACTGCACTTGGCTTTGCAGTTCACAAGGTCAAAAGACAAAAATAAATAAATATGGGTTTGATTTTCATTTCTAACTTGCAGAAAGTCAGTTTACTGAAGGTCTACAACATTACATCTTAATGTTTGATATTACGCAATACTTTGTCTAATAGTCTAACTACGCTTTCAAAACAAGGAAAAGCTACTGTCCACGCAGCCCTTCCGAGCAACCCGAGACATGCAACCATGGTCAGCTGGTGATTTCCCCGGGCAGTGCGCAGTGCTCATCTGCAGAGCTCCAAACAAGTATTTTGAAAGTATCAGGACAAAGAAAGAGCAAGAAATGGAAGTGAATTAAGAATGACTGATTTTAAACAGCAGCACAAAAATAAAGCACTAACATGACATTTTAATATTATGAGAAACTTACATCACCATGCTCACCAGTACCGCATGCAGGGGCTGAACTCTGCCAAACACGGACAAGCCAAATTCTGCTATTCTTAATGTTAACGATAATTCTTGCTTTAACTCCAGAAGCAGCAGAAAAAGTTGGCCCTCAGCTGACCTCAGGGCACACACATGGGCAAAGACACAGGCAAAACACCCCACGGAGCACCTTCCACCCTCAGGCGGTCCCTTCGAGCAGGGCAGCCGGCTGGGGCTTGGGCACCCTGCACTTGAAGTGTCTGCAGAGCCCCGCTGTCCTCCTCAGGGCTCCAAGGAAAACCTTCCGCCTCAAACTGCACATTTTAAAGGACCGGGGTTTTTTTCCCCCCTGAAAGAGCACAGTAATTCCGCTGGGAAAAGCTTCCGACTACAGTCAACACATGCAATACACACACTCCCCCTCCCTCCTGTTTTTGGGGAAAAGTCATTTTTGTGGTACTCCACGCTTACCAATAAGCAACTTCTAACTCTGACCTATCCGTAAGTTTACTCACAAGCAGCGGACACACGGAGGTACGCGCAGGGACAGCCGGAGCAGCCGAAGGATGCGCGCTACCGACCCACCCCGGGCCGGCCGCCGGAGAGCACCCGTGTGCGGTCAGCGCTCAGCCGCCCGGCTCGCTATCCCCGGAGCCTGCCGGTGCCTCCCACCACCGCCCGGGCACCCGCACCGCTCCCCCCGGGGCCGGGGCGCCCCGACTTACCCCTCGCCTCCCCAGGGCTGCCGACGGTCCCGGGAGGCGGCGGGGAGGCCAGGGCCAGCGGGAGGGGGAGGCAGCCCCCCAGAGCTGACCCCCGCCCCGCTCAGCCCCACCTGCCCGCGGCGCAGCCGCCCCAAGGTCACCCCCTCTCCCAGGAGAGCAAACTTTGGGTACCACTCACTTCCGCGGAGCTGAGCGCAGCGCCGGGATGCGGCGGCCGCGGAGAGCCGGGGGGCGGCGCGGAGCCTCTGCCGGCTGCGCTTCCTCCTCCTCCTCCTCCTCGCCGCCGCGTCCTCCCTCTCCCCGACGACTTTGACTTCACCTGCAGGCAGCCCGGCTCCGCAGCTCTCCGCGGGACCGCAGTCACTGCGGCAGCGGCCTCCCCGCCCCGCGGGGGGAGCCGGCCCGGCGCAGCCAGCGGCCCCGCGTCCCGCCTGGGGACGGGGTGAGCCCTGCTCTGGGGGTGACCGCAGCCCCTGGCGGGGAGGGCAGGTGGGGACGGGAAGATCTCCGGGGCGCCGAGGGCCGTCCCAAGCCCCTCCGCGAGTGCGGCGGCAGCGCGGCCCCACTGCGCGCCCCCGGGATCCTTTCCCCGAGGCGGCTGCTCGCCTGCAGCTGCTGGGTGGGGATCGCCCCTGTGCTGTCAATCACCTCCCCGGTGAGGGGCTATAAATATTTATTAGGCATCCTAATAGCCGCATCAAGCTAAGCGGAGCACTTTGTTCGTGTGGCTCCTGTGACTCAGCCCTCCAAAACTAGCCCTTCACGTGCTTCATTTTAGCTCGCTCCTGCACTGCCCCGGCCCGCTCCGCACAAGGAAGGGGCTCTCCTGCCACAGCCCCGCGGAGAGGTTCGCTGGCAGGACACCAGCAGGTGCCCTAGCACCTGAAACCTTCCTCCCTCCTTTTAAAGCACAGCCAAATGTTTGCTGGCTTGAGTGGTTTCCATCAGCATATATCCATCAGCAGGGAGGTGACCATCTTCTCTGGGAGTATCGTGTTAGACCCATTTGGATCAACCGGGCTTTTCTGCTCTAATTGAGCTATGAAAAATTATCTTAAGTGAGAATCTGAATGCACAGGGAGCCCAGAAAGAAGAAGCTAATCTTCGATGCAGTTAAATATGTAATCCCCCTAGGAATGAGGATAAGAGATAGAAACTTTCCACAACTGCATATATGTTTAAAAAAACCCTACAGGGTCTCTCAAGACAGAAAATAATGGGCATGAATGAAATATACTAAATTCATCTCATTCATTTTTTTTTCTTCTCGCTTACAAAACTAACTCTTGAGGCTGAGTAGCATACAACCACACTGACAGGAGCTTCCCAAGCTTGCAACACGGCCTGCAACAGCTGCCATCTTTGTAAATTTTGCTTGTCTGAAAAAATTTAGAGGTAAAAGCAAGAAAGATCAAGACAGTATTTAAAACCTCTGATTACAAAGGCACAAGATTGTCTTGGTTTATTTTGATGGCAGGTGGTGGTTTTATCTTGCAGATGATCTTTAAAATGGAATCAGGCAGTAACACAACCTTGGTTTCTCCTTTTCTGCACCTCCTGTTCCCAAACCGCGGACACTTCTGTCTGGAAAGTGGACAAGTCTGAACCTGACCTTTCCATCATGAAGCACATAGCTTTGTCTGCATAGCATGCTGGTGAAACAACAACGGCTATGAAGTTGAACAACCCCACTTAAACATGAGCTAGAGCTGCAACAAAACAGTGTTAATGTATATTCTCCGAAACTTCGTGCTTGCTAATGTAAGTAAATAACTAATTGGCAGTTTGCCCATCTCTCTACGATTTTATAGTAGGCTTTCCACTGACCATGCACACAGAGAAAGAATGCCTGTCCTGGAGATTTACAGTCCAGGCTAAGCAGATAAGACAGGCAAGAGATAGCAGGGGAAACAGAAGCACAGAAAGGTGAAATAATTTGCCCAAGACCATGCAGAAGGTCTGTAAGAGTACTGGACACAGCGCTGGCGTCTCTGATTCAGCAGCCTGTACAACAATTCCAGCGATGCAAAGTGTTGCGTTAAATGATGAACTGAGCACAGTCCTCAAAATCAAATGTGCAAACTGTGTTTTTGAAAAGACTGTTTCTTGTTACAGTGCATTAATTTATTGAGGTTTTGTTCTTCTTCTCAACAGCATTAAGCACTAGCAGCAAAAGGTATTCAAGACAATTCCATGCTGGTGTCCTGAAGCCAGGCTATTTCAGTGGAGTTTTGCTCTTTCTTACTAAATCTGCCTATTTATTGCAAAATTAATGAACTCAGATTTGGTTTCCCCATTGTTAGTGCAAATTATTGCCCCTCCACTGAAGGTAATTGTGAAAGGAATAATTTTTGAATGACATTTGACTTTACACACCAGTACCTTTATGCCCTACATGCCCTTATTTAAAATATAATACCTAAAATAATAGTAGCTTAGTTCATGGTCATAGTGTTAACTACATTTTTCCAGCTTTGAATTTTTCACTTAAACTAATCCTAAGGACTTGTTTATTGTCATTATTATGAGGATAATAAGGCAATGGAGCAGGTTGCCCAGAGAAGTTGCTCCCTCCCTACAAGTGTCCAAGGCCAGGTTGGATGGGGTTTTGAGCAACCTGGTCTAATGGGAGGTGTCCCTGCCCATGGCAGGGGGGTTGGAAATAGATTATCTTTAAGGTCCCTTCCAACCCAAACCATTCTATGATTCTATGATTCTATGATCTTATCAATTTCTCTGCTCCACCCAAAAGCAAAAAAACCACAAGTGACCTGAAAGACCCATCTGAACCATCAGAGGCATGCTAGGAACCTGTTGGAGTGGGTGGTCCTTCCAGCACTTTTGTCACAACAAAGAGGTGGGAGGGGATGAGTATTTCTGAATTCCCAGCTGTTGTAGCAGCAGGATTTTGGTGGAGAACATTTATTTGGAAACCCTACAGTGACTTCTTTTACAAATATAGGCCCAGGATTTCCAGGGAAGGAGATGTATTAGGAAAGATCTGGCACACCCTAAAGAATAATCATTATTATTAGTATAATTATATTAATTACTGTAATTACAAGGAGGGCAAGACACTACAGGAATCACAGATGAGTTGGGCGCTATGCAGATGCCAAACGTTACCAGGTTTTCCCTTCCTCTCTGCAGTCTAAAGGCAGCTGCATTGCTTGCAAAGCAGGAGAAAGCAGCTCCAGAAACACACACACACTCACACACACACTCTTCTTCTGTACGTGTGTGTGTCAAGATCAGAGTGTCAGGTAGAAAATGCTGCCAGAGCCTGGTAGGCAAAAATTGACAAGGAAATCCAGTGTTATCTGGAACTGCTCTCTCCTGAGAGGCTGGAAATCTTTGATAGGTTCACTCCAGGGGAAATAACTTTGGAGGATAAGAGGCATTGATGTGCGCCGAGCAAAAGGCAACCCGTCTGCACGCCGGCGCGGCAGCGGCTTGGAGCTGACAGGAATTCTTCTCTTTCTCCCTCTCTTCTTTCCTCTGCTCCCTTTTCCTGTTTTGGTTTTTTTTTTTTTCCCCCCTTTTTAATTTTTTTTTTTTTTAATATTACTTTTCAAAGCAGCCCCGGGTCTTCCAGCGATGGTGAATGTTATAAAGAACGGAATCACGCCGGTGTTTCTACAGAGTGGGGGAAGCGAAGAGCAGGAGATGGAGGGAAGGAGGGAGGGGGAATGTCAATAGGCAAATCTGAAAAGCAAACCTGGGGAATGACTGTGTATCTAGTGCATGTGTGTGCGTGTGTGTATGTGCTGGTGGAGCCTCCAACAGAGCAGAGGAAATACTTCCAGAAATTTGGGAAGGAGGAAAAGGTGGAGCCTTTTTTGACCGGAAAATCTGCAGCGATATTCTAGTCCTTTTGTAATTCAATGCTCTGTCCTTGCATCTCCAGGAGTCAGATGCTGTTTCTGGCAAACTCTGGGAGGGTTTGCAGCCTCTTTTATGCTGTCCAACTTCTCTGCTGCCGCAAACCCCAAACTGGAGTCAGTACAGCTCCTCTGCCATACTGCAACCCCAAATTTGGGTCCCTAATTCTGGTACAGTGCATTAAATCCAGGGCTTGGAGCAGGTCTTTTCCCAGGTCAGATACCTTCACCATGGCCAAGGGCTGGTTTGAGATCAGCGGGACGCAGGCTGCTGAAACGCGCTTCTCCCCTGGATGTTTTTATTCCGTTGCGCCATAAGAGCTGTTTAGGGAAGCTGGCAGTTGTTTGTGGGTTATTTTGAGTGGGACTTTTCTCAGCTAACTGCAGCTTGCTGAGAGGTAGGCGGTTATGTCTGAGCTGCTTTATCGCCGCGACGTTGCTTTATGGTCGGGAAAGAGAGATGGTTCCTTCTAGAGCACAATTCATCTCTCCCAGCTGGGCTGAATTGCACCTGGGAAGTTCTTCTTTCTCTCCATTGACTATAACAGGCGTCTGGACAACGCGCTCAGATTTACGCATCCAAACTGATGACACATAAAGTTAGATGGATGAAGCCTGGCCAGGCATCATTCGCATCATTCTCTCCCTTTCACACTGTGATGGTTTTTTTCCTCCTGCTCTGGCTTTTTTGCTCCTGCTGGGGAGAAAGGGTTGGAGAAAATGGTGACATAGGAATGCAAACACTGTGGGGAAATTGCAAACCCTTTAGATGGAGAGGTGGGTAGGTACTGCGTGGTCTCTAAATCCTTCTTAGACATCAAAAAAAGCCCTGTGAAATGACTGCAAACCTTTTCTTTTCGTATGAGACCCCACAAGCCTGAACACACGAATGGACAAACAAATAAAATGGGGAAAAACAAAGCAACACTTGAATGTTGCCTTTATTTTCAAACTCTTTTGTAACACCATGACACAAGCAACTCCAGGACAGGGTTATTAATATCTTCTCATAGTCCTTGACTAAAAAAGGTTGAGAAACTCCTATGTAGGACTCTCTGCCCGCCTGTCATGAGGCAGCTGTAAGTGAAGAGGTGCAATCACTGTGTTCACCTCCAGATCAGGGCTGCTGCAATACGCTGGGAACTGCTCTTTGTTTGTGGACCTTTAGGCAATAACTGATCGCCTCGTGGGAACGTGTTCCACTGTACCAGTAGAATGGGGTTGGTGCAGATGGATGCTAAGCCATGGTGAGCAACACCAAGCCCCTTTGGTGGTGTTGGTGCTCTCGTACTCTAATGGTGGGATTGCTGCTTTGGGACTCTTCTCTGGGACGTAGGAAGGTGATGGTAGCTGTGCTTGTGTTTTTTCAAGCTGACCAAGGTCATGCTTGCTCTGTGAGCAGGTAGAAGATACCAAACACTGCTAGGATAACTTCTTCAGCAAATAGCCCTCCTTTCTCCACATCATTTCTGAACCACTGTCCCTAACAGAGTGTGCTGAGAGGTGTGATGGGGGCAGAGCCTTTTGTGGGAATGCAATGAACTCAAAACAATGTGCAATCATTACAGCACCTCCTCACACTGGCCAAGACCCTGATCTCTTTCAGCTGGAGACATTGCTTTCTCTTCTGCTTTCTCTTCTCTCTCTCAGTAGACCCACCCTGAAAGACTAAATAGCCTTGTTTAAATCCCTGCTTTGAATCCAATTAATACAGTCCATGGATGTCTGCATAGGTTCTTTTTCTAATGTCATGGTGAGCAACCTTACCTAGCTGGGCATGTATGAATGCAAGGAGAGACAATGGTCTTTCTTTGTCAACTTTTCAATTTCTTGAGGATATTCAGAGATGGAAGGGGAGAGTTAGTTGTGATCAATGCGCACTTAGATAGTTTTGGTAATTTCCAGTTTTCAGTGAGGCAGAGAAGAATGAGTGTTGGTGAAACCCACCCCAGACTATTTTTGTTGTTGTTGTTGTGTTTATTTCAGCCAAGGAGCTGAAATAGGTTTTTTAAAGCTCCATTTCAGCCATGGAGTTTAAAAAAGTCATTTTTTCCTGGAATCGGTCCTGACAATGTATCTGCAAATCCATCTGGGGACTACTCAAAGCAGGTGAGAACTGCTCCTGTTGGAGAGGATTCTGCAGATGTACACCGCCATCAAGGACAGCATGGCCAGCCTCAGGATACCCAGGCCCAAGGCACAAAGGTTCAGTCCGAGCAGAAACCCCCGGCCTATCTGAAATAACAAATAGGTCATGACTGTCAAGAATCTGCAACAAAATGTGGAGTTGGGTGGACATAACAGGAGATGGCATGTAGTCACCTGTATCAAGGGAAAAACTCCTCCTTGGAGAGACTGGGAACAGCATAATCCGAACCAAGGTGGCCTTGGGTTTAGGTTTTTGTTTGTTTGTTTGTTTGTTTTAATCAAATGTGTTTGCATAGTGTCATTAACATATTATCTGGCATTCATGAATACACATCAGTGAGTTATTAGATTCACTCTGCCACTAGCTTGGCACCGGCAAGCAATATGCACAGGCAAGGAATAGAAAAGAGCATGAGACTGAGGGAAGCACAGACTTCGCTTGAGTGTAGATCCCCTCAGATGAGAGACAGCAGGAGGATCCATCTTGGTCATCTTTACCTCCCAGGGGAAGCTGAGAGAGATTCACCCAGGAAAGAGAAGACCCAGTTGTCATGGGGACCCTGGTGTAGTACAAGAACTTTGTTTTACAACGAGCTAAAATACAGGAAAAGGCCATTTCCAGGTCCAAGGGGTTCTGCTTTTTTAATTCCTTGTTTTCCTGTGGGCACCAGTTCTCAGGAAAACTAAAGGGGATGTAGCTTCATCTCTATCACGTTTTCCCAGCTCTAGACAGCATCTTCAGCCAAAGCCTGGCTACATCAGTCCTCTGTGCTCTCTGTGTGTAAAACACCAGTTCTGCCAGAGATTTCCTGCTTTTACTAATCCCGGAAGGCTGAATAAGGCAAATAATTGCTACTATTCATTGTATTGCAGTGAATTTTACATGTGCCAAGCAGAATTGTCATTCCATCCTTCTGGGAGGTGTGCAAACACAACTGCCTCCTCCAGGCATTCAGAGTCCAAGCGCACAAACCCTGTAATTTCATAGAATTATAGAATGGTTTGGGTTGGAAGCGACCTCAAAGATCATCTAGTTCCAACACCCCTGCCATGGGCAGGGACACCTTCCACTAGACCAGGTTTCTCAAGGCCCCGTCCAGCCTGGCCTTGAACACCTCAAGTGTTGGGGCATCCACAACTTCCTTGGTCAACCTGTTCCAGTGTCTCACCACCCTCAGAGTGAAGAATTTCTCCCTAATATCTAATCTAAATCTACCCTCTTTCAGTTTGATCTGCAGAGAGACTACAAAGGAAGGTGTGGAAGGAATTGCTCTTCCAGTTGATACAGACCAGTGTTTTAACCACAAAACCATCTATTCTTTCTGTGCCTTTTCCATTCTCCTAGAATCTGGCATGATTAGTCAGTGTGGCTGATTTATCCCCGTGAAGCTCTCATAAGGACAATGACAACTGTATTTAAGGCCAACTGAATGCCCACAGAGAAACTCTGCTAAATATCCCATCAAGATTTTTCTGTCCTGTTTAAGAATAGTAAACATCTTGACTGGCATTATAAAGAGAATTATGAGTATTATCAACTAGGATGAGTATCTAAAATAGCTGCCTGTTGTTTGAAATTACCATGGATTTCACTTCTAGCATAGCTTTGACTTTACTGGAGCAGGATCCTCTGTCCCTCCAGTTGCTCCGTTACTCTTCCTGAGGTCTCCACAGGCCAGAAAACTTAACGCGTGAATCTGTTATTTTGGCCGATATGTCAGCAACACCTTTCAAGGGATTGTGGTCTCCTTGTGTCAGAGCGGTGGAGCTCCCCAACAGAAGATACAGGGCATCTGTTGCCTGGTCAAGCATGGTGCAAGCCCTGCAGCATGTGCAGATACATCCCAATTTCCACAGCATGTCTAAATTGTTGGGATGAGAGTCTGCTGCTCCATGGTATGAGGAGCTCAGGCAGACCTGTGGGTTGCAGGTAATACAGCTTTATATGGCAAAGTGCCCGGAGCCTCAAAATTTGGAGGGAAGTAGTCTGAAAGTGCATAAAACATGATTGGTTCAAGAGCCGGCTTGGAAGTCATGTTGCTGTCCCAGGAGATGTCTACCACATTTAGAAAAAAAAAGAGAAAAAATTTTAAAATCCTGCCTTGCCTTTGGAAAAATATCAAAACCTCAAATATCTTCCTGGATTGACTTCTTAAAATACTGTGGATTGAGTTATGTGAACCATTTCCTTCCAGCTATCGCAGAAGGAGGCAGGCTGGAGCTGGAAATGCCTTTCCCAATATCACCCAGCAAACTTGTCACTTCTGACTTCTTCCCATACCAAGAATATTGGAGATCCTGGATTCTAAAGTTATGTTCAGAAGACCCCATTTCTTCTCTGGATGAGGGAAAGCAGGTTATGTGCAGGCAAGCTTTTAGCCTGATAGCATTTTCCACCTGGAAGATGTGGGATTTGCTTCAGGAAAAGAGTTGGGCAATATGATTTAGACTCAAACAATTCCCAGTGAATAATTTCCCTGACCTTATAAACTGTGCGAGTGAACTCGTGGGTTCCTTCCATCCCTTGGAGGAGTTAGCTCCATGCAATACTTGGCAGCCCATTTCTTGTGGTCTGCGCTTGCACATATTTCAGTACATCAACATACATTTAATGTCGCCTTTGAAATAATTTCCTGCCCGTATTTGAAACTCTGCATCATCCTAGGGCAGCGATGAGGAATAATTGAAACCATTAAGATCATCTTTTCTTTCAAAGAAATAAAAAGAAGTCATTGCTGGAATGTGTCTTTTTCAAATTACACAGTCCCTAGGATGCCTCCGCCACTGGTGTACTTTAGTGCT
>JAVSBS010013927.1:0-72840 GCA_033124195.1 Coracias cyanogaster
ATAACATCATACAGTCTGGAATATCCCTTTGGTCAGTTGGGATCAGCTGTCCCAGCTGTGTCCTCTCTCAACTTCTTGTGCACTCCCAGCCTGCTCACTGGTGGGGTGGGGTGAGGAGCAGAAAAGGCCTTGACTCTGTGTCATCTCTAGTCAGCAGTAACGAAAGCATCCCCACATTATCAACATTTTTCAGCTCAAATCCAAAACATAGTCCCACACCAGCTACTATGAAGAAAAGTAACTCTATTCCAGCCCAGACCACCACAGTAGGTCAAATCCTGACCCCTGGCTCAAAATCTAAATAAATGAGGCTCTTTTTTGCATCTTTGCAATCACTTTGAGATGTGGCCTGGAAGAGGCTGTTCATAGCAGCAGAGCTAGGGTACCCCAGCCAAACTTGCAAGTGCCTGGAGGGGTTCCAGTCTGTTCCCAATAACTTTGGAGATACAGAGAGATGGTCTCATGGCTGGGAGGAAGACACAAAACAGCTCTACTGGCATCTGCTCAGCTCAGCAAGACCAAAACTTTACCAATTCTCTACACCTACCACAATTGCCCCACAGAGATATTATATAAGAAGGGTCCCTCAGACCTTTAATTTTGCAAAATAATTTTGCTGTCTCTTAAAGGAGAAAACAGATATTTAATCTTGATCATGGAGTTTACAATTAAAACAACTTCTTGAGTTATTTGATGACACTGTGTACTGTGCAGTTTAGACAAGCTAGGATACAGGGACAAATGGATGAGACAAAATAATTCATGGTGTGTAGATTTCTACTACTAGAAATATATATATATATATATAAAAGTACCTATAGTTAGAGCATCAGAGGTTTAGTCAATGCAAGGTCATTTGTTATGTTTTGACATTTATTTACTATTTAGTAAGCTAGCCAAATAAACTAGCTAAGCTTATTTAATTTGTTCTTAAATGAACTAGGAATAAATAAAAATATACATGTACTTATTCCCCCTCCCCCTAAAAAAGTCTTGTTTTGGGGTTTATTTAGATGACTGCAGTATATCCTGTTAAACATTTAAACACAGTGCATATCTATGACTCCTTAGTTTGAAATATTTTGGTGGAACTTTCTACAAAGTGAATATGTCTGCATTGTGCCAAAACAGTGACGCATTTATTGCATCACTGAATTTATTTAAAATAGAGTATGTCACTTCTAATGTAAAGATATGTTTATTGGGCTCAGTGTCATGTATATGAATCCAATTTTGAAACCATTGCTAACCTAAATGACAGCAGTTGCTGTAAGCTATAAGCCATATAGAAAACCAGCTGTGTTGACTTGTGGACCTCAAAACAAATGAAAAAAAGACATGCAACAAAACCTCACTGCATCAATAACAAAAACACCCTAAAAATATTCAACATAGATTTTCCAAAAATTACCTAATCAAGAATCAGACGACCACATAAAACCCCAAACAAAACAAAATACCAATGTCAGAAAACGCTAAACAAGCTTTGGATGCAGAAGATGAGGAATAGTTAAATAAAATAAAAATAATAATTAAAAAAAAAAGAAACTGAATTGTAAATCTCTGAAATAGAGGCTTGTAAGTGTCAGATCTTTGGCTCAGATGATAAGAATTTTCACTGACTGTGTTGTGCTGGTTCCTTGACTTAGCATAGAGTAGAATAATAGAATCACAGAATCATTTAGGTTGGGAAAGACCTCTAGGATCATCAAGTCCAAACTTCATCCCAGCATCTCCCTGACTCCTAGACCGTGTTCCAAAGTGCCACGTTTACTCATTTTTTTAACACCTCTAGGGACGGTGACTCCACCACTTCCCTGGGCAGCCTCTTTCCAGTGCCTCTTACTGATTTTTGAAACAGACAAAATGTAACTATAAATAACAAGTTAGAGAGTCATCCAACTGCTGCCACATAACCTGAGCTGGAGTCCTACGTGCAAATAAGAGACAGAAAGATTTTGTCAAGCACAATTAAAGGTACAATAGAAGAGTACCCTTAGTACTTGCATGTGGGAATTCCAAACCGGAGTGGTAAGAACGGTTCAGCTATTCAAACAGGTTTTATTTCCTTCAGATAGACTGTACTGGGAACTGTGACATGACATATGTCATGAAAGATATTAGTAAATACCCTTTCCATTTGAACCAGTATCTCTGGTGTCTTTTTCAGTCCATCTCTGGCCTGTGACCTGTGGTTAGACTTTAACAATTTCAACCGTATGTATGCATGTATGTACACATGTGCATGTGCACATACGGACATAGCATCTGGAGCCTTTCCACTGGAGACTCAGGAACACTGGGCTCATTTGCAATCATCTCCTGCATTAGGATTTTGTAGCTTGCCTAGGTGTCACCTCATTACTGATAGTTGTCTGTCTTTCTTTATAATGTCCGCTCCCTTGGCATCAGAGCATGTCAGCAATGATAAAATAGATTTGCCATTATACCTCCACTTAGCTGTTTGTGTTATTCATTTCACAAGTGGCACTTTTGCTGTTTCTTTTCAACGAAGTCATTCACCTGCTGTGAGCCTGACTCAGAAGGAAGAATGAATAATGCATTTCAGATTCAGTTCACGTTAATATAGATCTGAGACATATTTAGTTTTATAAAAAGAAGAGCTTTGATCTTGGCAGTAGTGAATTTTAAATGTTTATAAGTGTACATTTTTCATGATTTCTGAGTTGTTGCAGCACACATTTATATTTATATATGCACAGCTCTGTTTTCTCAACTGACAATAGCTTTCTGTGTCCTTGCCTCTGATGGAACATTTCAGTATTAGGGAATCTCTTTACTTCTTCTGGTGCAGGTATGCTATTGTCCACAGCACGCATTTAAAGAGATTGTTCAGCATCAATGAACACAATGGAACAATCATTACAACTAAACCTCTGGACCGAGAGATAGCTTCTTGGCACAACATAACAGTTACAGCCACAGAAACAAGTGAGTAAGGAATTTAAGGAACGCTGTGTTTTATATACTGTGAACTGTAATTATCCTCTGACTACGTCTTCTTTTAAGGGGAGAATACATGCTTCCTTCTCATTATATTACTGTTGCTTGCTACATTAAGGAGCATTATTAAAATGATTAGTTAAATAGAAGTGGAATGTATCTGAGCTCCAAGGTCCTATGCTCTTTCATAAAAGATGACCTTATAAAAAAAGAAAGGAAATTGTAATAGGATCAAGGATCAACACTTTCAAGTTACACTGAAGCATATGAATAGCTCCTGCAGTGCAAGATCTTAGGTTATATTACACCCTGCTTAATTTCACACCAGATTTTTGACTAGTGTGAAATTAGCCAGGGTCTAATTTAACACCAGTCAGAAACCTGCGGCTCATTAATTGTGAATATAAGGCCTAAATCAGCTAGCCTTCTCTTCAGTGACAACGGAATCTGCGAAGCATCCTTTATATAGATTTCACCTGTCAGTTTGGTTTGAAAGTCAAATGTAAATTGCCACTGTTTGTGGTTTTGGTGATCTGGTTGCCCTAACTCTAGGACAACACTCTAGAAAATTAACAGCTACTGATTTATAAAGAAATTTAACACAATTACTGGGATGTTATTAAAAAAAACTAATCATATCCATCCTCAGGTAGGAGAAAAAAATATATGAAACCTGAATCTAATTTTAAAAAAATCAGACAGGTTTCACCAAATACTTTTAACATGTTTTTTTTTTATCCTGAATCTCAGTTAAATGCTAGTTATCACTATGACTACTTTAAACACATATTCATAAATTGCACTGCTCCCAAAAGGGACCGTTCTCTCTATAGGTGTAGAATATTACTGCAAGAAGTTTAATATCCAATAATCAGTAGCCATTTTCATTGAAGTCTTTATTTTATATTTGGGAATTGATAGTATTTTCTTCCTTTTCAGCTTCTCTGTGAGATTTTAAACATTAATGTATTTTATTTCTCATGTTGTTGGGCAGCTGGCAGGTGTTGGTAATATTGATCTCTGGCCTATTTTTGTTATGTCTTGAATAGCACTATGGAAACACAGTAGGATGATTTTGGTCTGGACTTTTCTGTTTAGTTAAACAGTAACATCGGAAAAATATCAAATGTTACAAATGGATAAGTGTCTCCTGCAGCAAAAGAAAGCAAGTCTTTCACGGTAATGAAAGTTATTATAGAGAAACCAAGCCCTCATTATCTTCATATTCTTATTCCTTATTTCTTTAATGATGATAAGGTCATTGTCTATAACACTATATTCGAAATCATTGAAGATAGATCACCTTGGTCTGGGCATTACCTGAAATGATTTATATTATCAACAGTAGTATTTTATTCCTTGAAATATAGTTGTAACATACACTGTGTTATGGTGGATGACATTGCAGCTTCACTGAAGCCAAAACAAAATGCCATCCACGCAAGATATTCATTGTAGCTGAGACAGATATTGAAACTGCATTATGACAGCAACCTCCCTAGAGGCCTATTGAGATCCTGACATTCATAAAGGACGCAAGCCTTTTGCCTCCATTGCAATGACAACGATCAGACTTGTGATGTGGATCATCCTATCCTCATGCCATTGAGATGGCATGTTTTAAAGGCACCGAAAAGTAGATCTAATTTATTGGACCTTAAAGGAAAGCAGTTGGAACCTGCGATCGGTCGAGTCTTATTACACTTTATGCCTCAGCTGCTTCTAGCTCAAGAGAAATCAAGTTTCCTTTGATTAGTTTTACTTGGTTGTAATCAGCTTCCACATAGTGCAAGGCTGAAAAATAAACCAGTTTCTAACCATGTATGAAAGCAAGAAATCCTTAAGTCATCAGCTTTACTTAACACTGATTTACTGAGTCAGGTGAAGACTGACTGGCTATTAATTAATTTAGAAGAAAGATATATGCTATAGCATTCTCTCTACTGAACTATAGGTGACCAACAAAAATTCCCAAGGATAGCTTGAGCATATCTCGATCCTCTTCTCTCTACATGCCCATTGGAAAAGTGGACTACTACTCATACACAGGCTTACCCAGAAAAGACAACAGCCATTTTCCCAGTGGGTCTTGCAGGTTTTCTTTCATAGTGGGTTCCAGACCTACTACATGAAAGAATTTACAGCTCTTTCAAGGTTTCAGTCCTGGATCATATCACTAAATATTCAATTGTCATACCTCTTTGATAATATATACTTTTGGCTACAGACTTCTAACTTTTTTTATTAGCCCTTTTTAAAGAAAAAAGGTGTACTTTTCCTTTAGGAAGAAAATAAAGTTGCTTTAGCTTAAATTATAACAACAGCTATTATTGTTGTTACTGTTACTACAATTTTCCTTTTACTGGTTTATAACAATGCCAAGATTTCTTTAAACTGCTGCAAGTATTGAGTTCTAATTTGTCTCAAGAAATGGTCATTGCTTTTCTTTTCACACAGCTCCAAAACAAGCAAGTTACTAATTTTGGTTGCTAGTAATTAAAACATCAGCTTCATTCTTCACATTCATCCAGCCTATTTCACTCCGTTATCATGTCCTCTCAGACCTTGTTTTTCAAGTTCTGATCTCTCTGAAGAAGATTATGACAAAGAAATTTTCGGCTTATTGAAAAATCTTTAGCCTAATGTAGGATACAAGTACAATAGCTGTATCAAAATTCTGACAACTATTTTCTCATGCAAGAGAAAAGACAAAACAAGTATTGCCTACCATCTTCCCCAGTTGAAACCAAAGAAGTCATTCTGCTTCACCAAATATTTGTCAGACACTGATTCCAAGAGTGGCTTTGTAATGTGTTGGTCCTTCCAAAAATGAAACACCTGGGATTTCAGAAAAACTAGACACTACTGTAATGTTACCTTCCAACATGAGAAAAGATATTCCTTGTCTTTTAATCATGTGCTGAGGAAAAAACACCCACAAAATAACCACAAAATTACAACCCAAATATAGTAAGGAAGTAGAAATGGGAATATTACCAAAAATAAATAAGAACATTATTTGGTGAAAGAAGACGGATGTGAAGGGCAGCTCTAGGTAGAAAGGTGCTGTATAAATGTTTGTGCAAGCAAGGAGAGGCTTTAAAGCCATTATGGTATCCATGGATCTAATAAGCAAGTTAGGAATAAGCCAAGGTAGCTAGGTCCTTCCCATGCCACTATGTATACAACTGAGGCCACCAAAGGTATTCCCTGCCTCCTACTAAGCATTACAAGTTTTTCTTTTAATGCAAATCCAGACAAATCTCTGCTCTACACATCCATTTCATACTTAAGTTGGAAGTTAAGTGTTGTGCTGGTTCAACCATCATCATTTTATGCTGCCATCAGTTGCCTGCTCACACAGGCCAACGCTGAACTCAGCAACATCACCTCAGAAGTCTTCTTTCAGATAGTCCTGCCAAAAGTTCCTGTGGGCCCAGCTCCCCCACTGCCCATTGTGATGACAGCATCACGCACTGGACATATGTGGTTGTTCCAGCCCCACCGGGAGCTGAGCCACATGGCCACTGCCGCTCCCTCCCCACCCCCAGACAAAGGGGTTTAAATGCCTTTTCGAGTTGAGATATAGAAAATTTAATACAATAACACACAAGAAACAATCACAGGAACAACAGCAATGACAACAGTGAGAGAAGCAATGTACAAAAGAAGTGATATCCTGCAGGTAAACAAATGGAACAGAGCAGAGACACACGCATGCGCGAGTTGCACCCCGGAACTGGCCCTGGGGCATGACATCAATATGGTATGGAATAGCCTGGCCGCACCAAATCAACCCTGTCCTGGCCAAACCATAACAAAACAATGGACAGAGATGGCTCCATCAGTGGCCCTTCACATGGAAGAACACCACCCAGAGAGCTCAGCAAGATGCAACCAGCCCCAACAGAAGCCACACCCAACAGGAAGCTCCTCCAACTCATTGGCTTCTGGTTAATATAGCCCTGGTCTTGCCCACCACCCTAAACACAACCACCTGGGTGAGGGCAGAGCCACAGAGACACAAGTGGACCAGGTTCTGCCTCTGGAACATGAAGCCAACAGAAACAACAAAACATTCTGCTAGGCTGTGACTGATTCACAGGTCCACTCCAACTTGGGGCCTACAGCTCAGGCCCCAGCACTTCATTAAGTAAGCCCCACACTCTTGGTACAATGTCTAAAAGGGATGTGTGCTAGGTTTATGTTTATTTGAAATATAAACTGAGCACTGTTTCATTGTCTACTGTATTATAGATGATGAGATTCAACAAGAGAAATGTCATCCCACAAACAAGTATTTTGAGAGAACTCTGACAGTTCATAAGCTTTGGTAAATTAGCATGGCTCTAATGATTTCACAGAGGAGTAGCAATGTGAAACCGCTGAGTATCTAGCTCTTTATCTCTGTGGTAGTTGCTTTTCCTGCCATTCCTTTGGCAAAAGACTCAAAGCTATCAGCACAGATTCCATAAGATCCAAGAAAACAAATGTTTGCTCCAAGCAACTAGTGAATTATACATCAAAAAAGCAGTGCAAGAACCAACCAAACCTGTACAGTTTGAAGTGAGGCAGAATGGAGTACAATTTCATTTTTTCTCTTAAAGGTCCATTTGACTAATTTAAGAAAATGCCTTAAAGACTTCTGAACAGATCAGAAGCAGTCACACTAGTACTCATTATGAGGTATGCTTTAACTACAAAGAATATTCTTGAGTGACATAATTCTGATTTAGACAAAGCAGATTGAGATACTGATAGATATTTAGGTTGATAGATATTTTGTATTCCTGGAATGTTTTAAGATTATTTTATTCACTGGAAAAATGTCTTCATTATGGCCCAACAACATATTTAAGTTAACGCGAACGCTACCGCTGCAGTAAAAAATTGCATTGTAGGGAAGGCAGACAGTTCTCAAAGTTCTCAAAGCTATGCCATCTAAGTAATTATTTGATGTGTTGATAGACAAGAGACTTCTGAGAAGTATTCAGTATAAAACCAAAGAATCATAGAATCATTTAGTTTGAAAAAGACCTGAGATCATCAAGTCCAACCATTAACCCAGAACTGCCAAGTACACCACTAAACCATGTCCCTCAGCACTACATCTACATGTCTTTTAAATCCCTCCAGGGATGATGACTCCACCACTTCCCTGGGCAGCCTGTTCCAATGCTTGACAACCCTTTTTGTGAAGAGTTTTTTCTCTAATAACCAATCAAAACCTTCCCTGGTGCAAAGTGAGGCCATTTCCTCTTGTCCTATTGCTTGTTACTTGGGAAAACAGATTGGCACCCACCTTCGCTACTCCTTTCAGGGAGTTGTAGAGAGCGAGAAGGTCTCCCTTCAGCCTGTTTTTCTCAAGGCTAAACACCCACAGTTCCCTCAGCCTCTCCTCGTAAGATTTATTCTCCAGACCCTTCAACAGCTTTGTTGCCCTTCTTTGGATGTGCTCCAGCCCCTCAATGTACTTCTTGGAGTGAGAGGCCAAAACTTAATCTAGTATATAAGATGTGGCCTCACCAATGCCAAGTAGAGAAGTACAGTCATTTCCCTACTCCTGCTCACCACACTAGTGTTGATACAAGCCTGGATGCTATTGGCCCTTTTGGCCACCTGGGCACACTGCTGGCTCATACTCAGCCAGCTGTTGACCAACACTCCCAGGTCCTTTTCTGCTGGGCAGCTTTCCAGCCACTCTTCCCCAAGCCTGTAGCATTGCTTGGGATTGTTATGACCCAAATGCAGGACCCAACACCTGACTGTGTTGAATCTCGTCCCGTTGTCCTCAGCCCATTAATCCAGCCTGTCCAAATCCCTCTGTAGAGATTCTCTACCCTCAAGCAGCTCAACATACCCACCCAACTTGGTGTCATCTGCAAAATTCTTGGGAATGCCATTGATCCCCTTGTCCAGATTGTTGATACGTATATTAAAGAGGACTGGCACCAACACTGAACTCTGGGGAACATCACTTGTGGCTGGACATCATTTGGATTTAACTCCATTCACCACAGCTCTCTGGGCTTGGCCATCCATCCAAGCCATGAGCAGCCAATTTCTCTAGCAAAATGTTGTACCTCTAGATATTCCTTCCATTGGTTTCAGGTGACATATTTATAAACATTTTTATTAGACAAACAAATAGGTTTTTCATCATAGTCTACACAGAACTTTTGTATCATGAAACTAGTATAGTTAGGTCTGGCTTTTAATTGTCTGTCTGAGGTAGTTACAGCAATATAACATCGTGTAAATGCAGTAAATGTAAGAAAAGATCACCTTATCAGAGTTTATTTTCTTGTTCATATAGAAATAAGCCATACTGGCATAGCTTTTATATCTAAAACCACAGTAATGAAGTCACTTTAGATATACACAGTAATAAAATATACTTGTATAACGGAAGCAGTACAGCTTTGTGAGTACAAAATGCCCAAGAATTCAACCTGTTGTGCACGTAAGACTTGGAACAAAACCATAAACTCAGACTACAAAATCTGTCAGCAGTAATGCCTTAGGCATGCCTGGGCAAAATCAGACTTCTTTGCAAATACGTGTTTGGAGACCAGTCAATAGAACAGCTCTCTTCTTCCAAATCCGGAGTTTCAGCTTTCTGCCTTGCCTAAGGGGGGTATCAGTTTTCACTGTAATTACTCCATGTGTAGGAGTGGCATAAATCTTTTCAAAGCATGTGAATTTTGGTGAAATTTTCTCCCAAATCTTCAGATTTTCAAAATATTGAAGAAAAGTAACAGAATTTCTTAAAGGATTGTGACGATCTTCATGGCAGCTATAGTGTTAAGTGATGTAAGAAAGTGCTGGCACCTCCTCCAGCCACTATGGGCCAAGACCCTCCTGCTCAGCCACTGGAGCCAGCCAGGTGCCAAAAGTCCTGAGGCTTCTGCCCCAGCTCAGAGATGTGGCTGACGCTTTCCTGTTTGCAAGCTCAACCTGTAGCAAAGCTGAACACATGTCCCAGAGACACACACACATTCATGGATCCCTTCAGTATCTGCAAGGACCCTCTGTCCACCTGGCACACATGCCCAGATCCCAGGTCACTTATCTGCTTCATGAGTCCCCAATTCACCTGCTAGTTGATGCTCAATGCTTGTTAGCAAACCCACAACACCTACACACTCGTCCCTCATGCACCTTACATTCACAAGTACCCCCTGAGCATGAACCCCTCTTGAGCATCTGGTCTGGACCCAAGAACCATCTACTCACTGTTGAGTCCAGTTTAAAGTTTGCAAGCGAAAACACACACCCCCTACACACATCCAGTTTGGAAAAGGTACAGATACTTGTCCCCTGTGCCCCTCACTCACTCTAGTATCTGACACCATGGGCCAGGGGCACTCACATGCCCATCTGACTCCAGTAGCTGCATCAGTTTTCACTCACATAAACAGAGCTCACCAGTAGCTGGTACTTATACCCTGCAGCACACATACACATGCAATGATAGAGAGTGAGATTATGCAGAGAATCATAGAATGTTTTTGGATGGAAGGGACCTTTAAAGGTCATATAGTCCAACCCCCCTACAGTGAGCAGGGACATCTGAAACTAGATCAGGTTGCTCAGAAAAATAGCTAAAAAAAGATTTAGTAAGAAGATATAAGATGATAGAATTGACTGATGATCAGGTGCAGGGCTACTGAGCATACTGACAGCATACTGACTGGCCCCATTTTACTTGCAACAGGACCCTTTTATATCCTTTTCTGTTGGCCCCCTCTTCATTCCTCCCTGCACATCCCCCATGGTTCTGTACAGCTCCACAGATCCCCATGTCCCTCCAGGTCTGGAGTACCTCTGGTTTATAAAATCCAAGTTGGCCAACCTGGAATTGTTGCCCTGTGCTGTCTGGATAGCCCATCAATTATAGTGAGGCTTCTTGTCATTGTCTCCATATTTGCTTTGTCAGGCCTGTGTCTTGGTATATTTTGTTTCTGTTTTCCCCCTTTTCTCCCCTGGTTTCCCATTGACAAGGTCCCTGATCCGATAATCTCACGGAAATAAACTTTCTTAGACTTTTACATGCCCCCATCAATTAGTGTGTCTGACCAGGTTTGGCTCTCATGACCCCATCCCTTATCATTCATCCCTCAGGTTTGTGTCCCTGTATGTTCTTCTTTATGGCTTCATCCTTTTCTTATTAACTCATGTTGCATTGAATAAGGTCCTTGACCAGATACCGTCAGGGGAGCACACACTCTCCTTCCACATACTCTTACACATGACTAGTACAGGAAATTGTTCCGTGTGAAGAAAACCTCGTTTAGTTTCTCCAGATCAGATTTTATTTTTTACATTTAAAACAGTTTCTGACTTGCTAAATGAATGAGTGAACAAATCCAAAATTTTACATGAAATATCCTTATATATATCAAGATACACTGTTATAATTTAATGTGATGGATTGGTGAAAAAACAAAAATGAAACCAAAACCCCACCTGTTTTTATAACTTTTGTAAAAAGAACCCCAACAAATAGAAGTAAACACACCCTTTATTATAAGTGTTGGATATACTTGAACTCATTTAAAAGATTTAGCATAAAATGTGTCTGTAGGTCTCAGTGACTATTGACTGCAGAATATTCATAAGGTTTTCTAGTGCTTACATTAGTTTAAAATATGTAGTAGATTATAACTTCTGATTTCTGTCTTTTTTTTAAATGTTAGGAAATCCTGAAAAAATTTCAGAAGCAAATGTGTATATCCAAGTTTTCGATGTTAATGATCATGCACCAGAATTTCCTAAATATTATGAAATATTTGTTTGTGAAAATGCAGTGTCTGGACAGGTAAGTGTGAAGGAGTTAGCCATCAGTTTTTTCATTACAATGCAGATTTGTTCTGAGATGTGACAAGTTCCTTTAACATTGATTATTTCAGTACCAAGAGTACAAGCTGTATTTTATCTATTTCCAAAATTAGTTGTGTTGATATATGTATATTTTGAAATTTATATTTCACAAGACTGATGCATATTTTTCTCCCTTTAAAACAAAGTTGATCCACCCTCTTGTTTGTCTACCAAAACAGACAGAAAAAAAACCAAACAAATGAACAAACAAACAAACCAAAAAGAAACAGCATAAGCCACAGATTTGATTCATGTTAATGTCATAGAGTTAAAACTAGGACTAGATTTACAGCAACAGCGTAACATAGTCCAGAAGAACCAGACTTAGATCAGATTCAAACCAGATTCATTGTGTTCTTCTCTTAGAAATATTTTTTGTGAACTGAATCCAAACCCTGTTGAACTCGATTGAAATCTGAAGATCTTTAAGTTCCAGCTCTTGCAACACTTTCCCTAGCTGTCAGCTTATGAGATTGTTGTATTAAGTATCCTTCCCTGGAGGCTTCTTTTCATTTCCTACTCACTCCCGAGGCCAATGGGGTCACATCAGTTGGCTGCCCTAACCCGTCAGGTACACTGCTGACTCTCCACTTTCCTCCATCCACTTTCCTCTAGAGCTTTACTTTTTTTTTCCAAATGATCTGGTTCTAGAGGCTGTCAAGGGTTAGGGCTGGGCTGGCCACTAGACAAATGACAGATTGCTCTCTATTAACCCCTCTCCTTTCCCAGAAAGGAAGGGAGAGGAAATAAGGGAGAAAGACTTATGGACTGGAAAAGTAAAGTAAAACAGCTTTAAGGAAAATAGTAGCAATAAAATGAATTATATACAAATATATACAAAGCCAATATTGAACCCAAACCCTGCTGATGGCAATTACATCACCATCACCACTGATGCTGTGGAGCAGGCACTGGGGAAGTCCCAGACTGGACTCTGCAGCAGATGGGAACTGGATTTAGGGGCTGGATTCTGAAACTGGATTCAGAAACACAGAGAGTGGGATTGAAGGCAGAATAGACAGAGTCCTCCTCAGACAGCAGCAAGCAAAGAAGAGGCTTGACCCTCATTATCCCTCAGCTTGACACTGAATATGAAGTATATGGGATGGAATACCTCACTAGGCAGTTTAGGGTCACCTGTCCTGGCCACTCCTCCCCAAGGGAGCAATCATTTACCTTCTGCATCCTCAGCTTGGTGTGCAAGATTTAGCAGAGACCTTGCTCTGCATAGGAGCAAGGACAAGCTGGAGCCTTTCTGCACACCCCAACCCATGGCGGTAACTCTAAACATGGAGCGTTATCATTGTGAGAAGCAGAGACCGGATGCAAAAATCTGCCGTTAACTTCAAGAAGTGCCAGGACTTAGAAGAGACAGAGCTGAGAAGTAGAACCACTGAAAGAACTAGTTTTGTTCTAGCTCTAACCAGGACACAGTCTAAGACCTAAGCTGTGGAATAAGCATGCTGCCAGGCTCCACACAGGAGTCAAAAAGAAAACTACAAAAAGAAAAACAAGTTATTCAAAGTGAAAAAAAAAAAAGGTACAAAATAACCAACAAAAAAAGTGACAACAAAAAGGTATAGACAGAAAAATCTATATGTTTTTCACCACTTCAGAGAATTCTTTGGACACACAAAATAACCCTTTGGGATATTTGTGATAGTTCCATTCAAACGTTTTGCTATGTTTTGATTTCTGAATCACAAAGGCTATTTTTTTTACACCAGCTTGGTTTACTCTGACCTTGATTATTCTGCAGTTAAATAAAGCTTTCTTTGTAGCAAAATAAATTTCTTTTTTTTTTTTTTCTTAAATCCATTTATTTATTTGTTTCTCTATCAGCAGTTGGCTGGTTTGCTTTGCATTTGACAATTTTCCACTCTGCACAGGCAGAATCTCTGGTTCAGAGGTACTTGGAGCAAGCCCTTTCTTTTGGTCTTTGGGCAACTCATTGACAGATCGAAGCATAGGCATTAAATTAAATGCCATTTTGTGTTGTCTTCAAAACACCATGAATTAAATACAGAAGCTTATAAAATGGGTATTTGTAATCCATGTTTTAGACTTGCCTCCAATATAAAAAAACTGGTGATTTATTTCCAAAGGTTCTTATTATTCCATAGTCACTTGCTGGTAAATAACATCTGTACGCCAGCCTATTAATGGCTCTATTCAAGAACAAATTAAGTATATATATTTTAAGTATTTTCAGAACCACTAGAGAAAATGGCACTGTAAAGAATAGTAGTAGTAACAGTAATAATAAACTCTTTGAGCACAAGATACAGAATTATTCTTAAGATTGTAATAACTAAATGAGCAATGGCAGGATATATTTTCCTGTCTTACACACAGGCAAGATGTTACTTCAGATTTTTTTTTTTGCCTGTTTTCATGTCTACAGGTTTTTGAGAGTCAGAGGCATCTCTAGTTTAGCCTTTGGAGACTGTGACAGTAATGTTAAATAATCCTCTCATTAACAACTGATCTTAGGAAGAACAACAGGAAATTGCTATTAAAGTACATAATTATCACAGCCAACTTTTATAGTATTTTATTCAACATTTATGGATTTAAAACAGAATTGATAGTTGTTGTATCTCCTTCAGTGCCGTTACTGTTTTTCTTTTTACTTATAGAAAAAAAAAAAGGTTATTTTCATTGGCAAGAAGCCGAAAAGTTCAAAAATTATTTTATGGATGTTCTGGCTGTCCACTGAATAACACAATCTACATTTCAGAAGAGTCAGTTTAAGCAGTTGAAGGACTTCACATGCCTTTTTATCTTAGCCATATTTCTGTGATCAATTCCGAACAGCTCAGTAATCTGCTTACAAGTTATTAGTTAAGATCAAAGCTTGTATAGATATCCTATTGCATTTCAATTTCTAAAGTAGCTGTGCCAATCCATCTAGCTGGAAACTATATGTTGAGAGATATTAGAATCATACAATCATAGAATGTGTTGGGTTGGAAGGGACCTCTAAAGGCCATCTAGTCTAACCTCCCTACAATAAGCAGGGGCATCTCTAACTAAGTCAAGTTGCTCAGAGCTCCATCAAGCCTGACTTTGAATAACTCCAGAGATGGGACCTCGTTGTCCTGATTCAGCCATCACCATTTTATGCTGCCAGAAGTTGCTTGATCACACAGGCCAACACTGAACTCAGCAACACTCCCTCAGAAGTCTTTCAGACGGTCCTGCCATAAATTCCCGTGGGCCCAGCTTCGCTGCTGCGAACTGTTGTGCCAGCATCGCCTGCTGGACACAACATGCAGAGATGGTTCCCTCAGCGGCCCTTCACATGGAACGATACCCCTGAGAGAGCTCAGCAAGATGCAACCACCCCCAACAGATGCCACACTCAACAAGAATCTCCTCCAGCTAATTGGCTTCTGATTAATATAATCCTGTTCTCACCCACCACCCAAACCATGACCACCTGGGTGAGAGCAGAGCCACAAAAGCACAGGTGGGCCAGGTTCTGCCTCTGGAACATGAAGCCAATAGGAAAAAACTAAACATTCTGCTAGGTCGTGACTCATTCACACGTCAGCTCCAGTTCGGAGCCCACAACTCAGGCCACAGCACTTCAGACCTCCACCACCTCTCTGGGCAACCTGTTCCAGTGATCAACCACCCTCATATTAAAGAACTTCTTCCTAATATCTAACCTAAATCTACTCTTATCTAGCTTAAAACCATTACCCCTTGTCCTGTTGCTACAGACCCTTGAGAACAGATCTTCCCCTGCAGCCTTCTAGGCCCCTTTCAGCACCTTTGGAATTCACTTGCTTCCCTGATCTCATCTGAGTTGTGTATTTAGGATAATCCAAAAGACATTTGCATCCCCCAGCTTATAGTCTTTGAGGGAAAGGAAGGAAAAGGACTGCAGAGGGAAAGGCACTGTCTTATTCGCATTACTTTTTCTCAGTGTCTTCCTGTTTCACAATAAAAGCAACGTAGAGTCTTGTGGCAAAGAAATTATTTTTACACAGAGTTTTACATTTAGAGTATACTAGGCTATGTTGAAGAATGTGAAATATGTCATGAATAAAACTAATTGTTATCCTAATTTTCCAAACTCAGATGCAGAGAATGTTAGCTTCAATCTAGAGAAGAACGTTTGGTTTTAAGTTTTAGATTTTCAAAAAAAATAGAAAAAAAAAGTTTGCTTTAGTTCAATGACTATTGACCTTCTTGTCCCTGCACAGTGGTTTGGTGAGAGTTACAGACATGTTTACCTTAGCCTTTGAAAGACATCCAAACGAATGCATTACATTTTGTTCTGTGGGACTATAATTTGATATTTGATGATAAAAATGGAAGTAAACAAGATAGGTGTTCTTTGGCATCATTCTAAATTGATTCATCATGTTTATTAGACGTTTTGAATGGATTTTTCACTATCCATTTCATGTTATAGTTCTGTACTCTCCTATAATCCATCAGCTGTATACTAACCACAACGGAAGATTCTTTTTGCACATTGAAAAACCACTTTCACTGCACCCCAATATTAAATACATTATTTTCAAAATAACTCCAATATGAATGTTGCTGTGTAAAATAAACTTCTATCCTACTACAGCTATTGCTAGCATGAGATGAAATGGAACAGTATTAATAAGGCATTCAAAACCAGAATCTCCTTTTGATTAGACTTTTGACTTTGTAACTGTATGCAGACATGGTAAATGATGACCACAATGTGGTATTAATCCTTTATAGTTACCCTTTATGTGTGTGTGCAGAAAGTACAAACTGTTGAATTCTAGAGGCAATGTTCTATAAAAAAAATCAGGACGTAAAATGGACCAAATCTGCCCCAAAAGTAACACTACTACAGACATCCCAGCAAGAACGGATTTACTCAGAAAACTTAATTCCCAAGACATTAATAAATTAACTCAGCCTGAAACTGAAGCTGAAAAGTTTGAAGTAAGCTATATCGAATGATTTACATCATATGTAAACAAACACACCATCTAGAATATATCTATTTTTACACACAGTAATTTCAGTCCTTTTTGTGGATATTGGTCTTTCTTCATACCATGCAGGAAACAGATTTCAGATGAAGACAACCTGCTCTGGATACATCTACATTCTGAACTAATGCTGTCTTCTCTAATGCACATTTTTTCTGGCAATTCTGAGTTCCTCTACTTTGAGGATCACATGTGAAGTGACTTTAACGTTGTGACTTGCTTAGTAATTTTTATTAGATACAAAGTGAGTGTGTATGCAAAGCACTTTGAGTTAGAGATTTTAAAAAAAAACCCAAATTTATTTATTCATTTCTTAGTATATAATAAAATAATAATCACTGTGAAAGTGAAGAGTGCTTACTTGATATTAGTTCTCTACATAATGAAATGTTGACAGAAGAAGAGGGGAAATCTTTAACCAAATTCTAGAGGTATATGATTAATATTAACCATAAGCAGTTTGCTAAACATATCCTTTCTAACAAATCATGATGTAAAATGATTTTTGATAGCAAAGAAGAGAAAGTGATGTGTTAGCAAGCCAGTGCTCATTATTTCACCTTGCTATGTTCTCTCCATTATTTACAAAAAACATCTGAACAATAGTGATAGGAAAATAAAAATTTAAAAAGAAAAAAGGATTGAGGGCATCCCTTAGAGTCTAAAATCATGGTGAAGCTGTGAAAGCACTGTACAGTCTGTCAGTTCCTTACTCTAAGCTACCCCTGCAGATGCACTGAGTGTAATTTGTCACATTTGGAAACAGTGGGCACAGTGGCCCATGGAAAATTCCTTTTTCTTTTTTATACAGGGTGTGATTCAACAACATTATCTCAAAACAGAATGGAACAGGTAGAAAGACTTTGTCAGCATGTATAATTAAACATTAAAAGGCACCTAAGTGTCATGGCATGAGCTTTATAATCATTATTCCTTTGCTGAGATGTATACCATTATATTTAGCTGAGCAGAAACATCTTATAGTAGAACCAGAGAAACCAGGTCAATATTGTGCTAATCTGCTTTTAAGAAATGAGTAAGAAGAAGTCAAAAAGACAACCTTGGTCTTGAGGTAGAAGCTCCACTTGGAAAATGCAGGTGTTGACTATAGTAATCAACATTTTAATCTTTTACCTGCACTAAACTCTGATGGTCATTAAACATTATTAAGGAATGAGAAAAACCCTGCTACTTATAAGACCTCTGCCAATTTGAAGAAAAGCATTTGTCTACTCCAAAAACAGCCGGGTGATCATATCTCTTACATCCTATAAAGATGCAGAGCTCCTATTGAAGGATGTTGAGTGGAAAACAAAGCAAAAGAAACTAAAGCAGAAAGACAATGGTGGCAAATGTCTTCCTACTTCCTTCTATCTGTCTAGTGGGAACGGTAAGACTACAGTTGGGTATGGGAGAACACACAAAGGACTTCAAATTATACACTCAGAGTATTCTAGCATCAAAATTAATGGTACTGATGGTTGTTCAGATGGACAGTCTATGCTTTAAGCTGCACTCTGTAGAGAGAAAGCCCTTAGAAGCAGAAAGGACTGTAACAGAGAAGCTTTCTTCTTCCATCTGGATATCTCCATAATTCCAATTCAGTGAGACTACTTGGGGTTGAGGAAGTAAATTTTCAATGAATTTTCAAGACTAGGAGGCAGTTAACTACTTCATGCTCCATAATTTGTTATTTGCAAGACAAGCAACACTGAGGTAGACATTCAAACCAGAACAGTTTACAGAAATTTATTTCTACACAAAATAATTAATCAATGACAGATTAGAGCTGTTACTGATATATTAGACTCCCCCACTGATGATAGTGCCCACTAATCGATGAGGAAGCTGAGTATAGCAGGCCACATCTTTTTGTGACCTTCCATCAAAGGAGCCCTTGCTGTTCCCAGCAGTAATCTGTCTGCTTGGAAAGAAACAGTAAATAAGGCCCACCCACCACGAATGTAAATCAGATTTTCAAGAAAAATGAAGTGAATTAATCTTAGTTTTAAAGAACAACACACTATTCACTCTATTTTCTTTGTTTGCACACTGAAATGTAGGGGTTTTTTAAACCTTGATTCTCACACGAAAAGTGCCATTTTTTAGTCTGTGATGCCAGTTTCCCTGGTGAAAGGCTAGAATATCCTAGGTTAGAGGTACAAAAGCCTAGGAAACCAGAAAAAAATACAGTTTCCTTCTCTCTGGGTGTTTTTTTTTCATTTAGAGTCAGCAGAATCAGAGCTGCCTATTGCTCTCTGAATATTTTATAGACTCATCTGGGTTTTGCTGAATCTTAGTGGAAGTGATAGAGTAAGAAATAAACAATAAGGGTTTGCTCTGTCCTTATGTTCCAAATATCCCCCTGTTTCTAGGGTGAACCCTTAAAGGCATGTGAATATGACTAGAATAACCATAGGAGTCCTAGGTTTGTGTAGAAGAAAACAGTACAGATCAAAACAAGTGAAGGCTGGGGCTTTTTTGGCTAGACACACACAGACTTATACTGATAGGATCAGATATAGATAAAATTTAGATGGGCAAATCCATTATGTATGTAAAGTTACAGAAGTTAGTAATGAAATAGTAAAACAGTATCTAATTTGCAGCTGCAATAGTTGACGTGATGGACTCTGACAAATACACTTTCCAAAGACCTTGCTAATACCTGGTTAAATAACTATTAATCTGAATGAAAACTGGAAGTATAAATATCACACCTATAATGAAAGTTTTGGTTTGGTTTGGTTTTGGTGGGTAAGTAGGCACGTAATTCTTCTCTGCCGAGTAACTAGACTGAAAAATAAAGAAATTAGATGTGGCTAAGATGTCTTTGTAGATTACTATGTTACTCTCCATATTCTGTCTAGCTTTTCAGACCATAAGTTGTATGGAGAGACCTACATCCATACAAAGCTTTTTCTCAGCTGTGGCCATTGCCATTTTACTAGCAAATCATCAGCAAAGGCCAGCAGCATCTTTTTTTCATTTCTTTCAGGTATTTGTCATGAAATAGACATATTGTTTGAAATACACATATAATTGACAGAATATTGTCATTAAAATGTGTCATGGTTTCAGTTTTAGACTGGATATATAATTTTATTCTCTATTGTTGTTCTAAGAACTATATTCCCTTATAAAAATAAAGTCTATGATTTATTGTCAGGTAGTATTAGGGATCAGTTATTGCTCTTCACTGATTTCTTGACCTGCATGTCTATACCTGTAGTTGCATCACCTTAGCTATTTTATTTGTTCTAAGGAAACAGAGAAAATTTCCTCAAGAAGCTCCATCCTTTGTACACCATCACCAGGTATATCACCGAACAATAACTCCTCTCATTAGCAGCAATAAAAATATCTCAAGGGTCCTCATTTTTCCATAGAGTAAAAATACAGATTTGAAACAAATTTCACATATATAAAGGGCAGAGTGCTAAGAATACAAAGCTTCTGGGGTAGGAGCCACATTTTGCACTCTGCTGTGATAATTTCATCAAACTTAGCTGGCTTGAAAAGAAAAAGATTGTGTGCTGAAGTCTTAGATCTTTAACTGAAAAATGGTTTAAGCGGGATAGAGTTTTCAAAGGCACAGATGGAAGGCTATACTGACTTCCATTGACTTCTGCTTTGCTTTTAAAGCACTGCTTGTAGCATTCATATGCTTTCTGGTTTGGGGAAAAGTTGAGGCTTTGAGTCTCTTGGGTACAAATATCTACAAGGCATGACATGAAGGATAAATTAGAGACAAAGTTCAAATTGGACACTTTTCTGAAAGCTGGTGGACTTGCATCAGTTTTCTTTCCTCCTGATTAGCAAGTATACTTATAAATATGAGCTGCTGCCCAGGCCATTAAATATTTACTGACAAAAGTAACAAATGTAAGCTTATTTAAGCAGAAATATTGCTAATTATATTTGTTGCAGTGTGATTGTTTATTTACAGAGATGAAAGATAATCTTTTGATGGATAACTGTTTTTTCTTTTTATTTTGTCTTGCAATGACTATCTGGTTTGACATATTTGTAAATGAAGGCTATTCTGCTTTCCTGAGAAAAAACAGCCAAAAAAGTTCCATAATCAATCTGTTGTAATTTCCAGAATCAACATTTCAGCTCATGAACTTGTTACCATATCTCACTTTCTGGAGCTACAATATATCAGTTGAACGATGTCAATGTGTTTGTAGGCTGGAAGAAAATGGGGTTTGTATAGAGGGATTTGTTCAAATGTACAATGATATATTTTTCACCTTGAAAAAAAAGAGACAAAACGCTATATATATGATTACTTTCTTCATTTATGGAAAATTCATATACTCCTTGTCTTTTGTTCCAGAAAATCTTTTACATTTTCTCAAGATTTTAATGCCTGCCTCTCTCAGCCAGATGAAAAATCCAAGCAGAGCATTTGATGAATATGAGTCTCAATGAGACTATTTCAGCATGGGAAGTGTATATTTGTGACTGTGTAACAAGCTCTCAGTTCATATTCACGGATCACATATCTAGCATCAACAGTTTAACATTCTTCATATGTCCTTTTATTGTTTTAAAGAACAAGAAAATGCTTTTACTCTTAAACAATTCAGTTTATCTTTATTTCCAGCTAATTCAAAGCATCAGTGCAGTGGATCAAGATGACTCACCAGGAGGTCACCATTTTTACTTCTCACTGGCTCAGGAGGCCATGAACAACTCACCTTTTACTGTCAAAGATAATCAAGGTAGTGTCATTCATGTAGCTCTTTTAAGACCTTCCTAATAAAAGATTCATGCTTCTAGTGGTCCTCACATCACCAATTTCATAAAAATTTCCACTTAAACAGAAATTGCTATTATAAGCTATGAACATGTCATGAGGTGCATTTCAAAACAATAACTCAGTAATACTAAACAGTTTATTTTCCTTTTTCAGCCAAGTAACATAAACAACAAAATACAGTTTTATTTAAAGGAAAGAAAAAATGCTGAGATGAAAAGGGTACTGGTATTCCTTAAAATTTACTTTCCTCATGTAGGATATGGTGGGAAATACCAACTTTCTTGTTAGAAATATCTATTTGTCTAAGAAACAAGGTTGCCAGAAAAAGATACTTTATCATTTCAGCAAAACCAAAATGACGAACACTGATAAATATGAATATAATCCTATTTCCTAACATATTTTAAACCACATGTGCTGATTATTGATGACATGATAGAATGTGTTCTATATGTATTTTAATGTTATTCAGAACTGGTATTGATTGAGACTCTGGAAAAGAGTGATACAAAGGGATATCAAGCAAAACCAATCTGAGGCAAAAACATAAGTGAGTACCTGATGGAAATGCAGGGAGGATGACCACTTAGGGTCAGTCTGCTGAGGCTACAAAAAGAGCTTCTTCAGACTCAGCTAAAGTACACATTGCTCTTATTGACTTTGCTAATTATTAGAATGTTCTGGCTAGGTGAATAAATCAATGCAAATAAGTTCTGGAAAGTTCAGACTATGTTAAACAGCAAACCACTTCTCTCAATATCTCCAAAGTTCAAGTTAATGTATTAATATCTGTTTCAATTCCCAGCTTCATTAACGTCTTACTCAGTGCCAGGAAGACATAACTTCTTACATTAAGGTCAAACTGTGTACAAGCCATAAGCCTTTTCCACCTTTGCTCATTCTGCTCAAAGTCTGAACAGAGCCATGGACAAGGCAATACATCAAGTTCCTCTTGGTGGCTAATGATGGGGAAAAAAGCCAACCCACCTTTTATGACATGGTAGGATCAGCCCCCAGTCTCTCCCTGCCTACTGCATTTCATGGAAATGGTTGGGTGAATTGCGATAGCCCTAGGCAAAAGCAAAAGTGAGTCTACAGATTGAGAACATTTTATCTCAGACATCTTCTGAATTATGACAGAAACTTAAATGTGAAGGAGTTAACTTCAGTAGACTCTTTGGGCAGATGTGTCATACAGATAACGCTAGAAACTCTGGGGTTTTTTTCTGGCATTTATAGATGTTTATTCTTTCTACTATACACAGATTTAGATGGGGCTTTTTGTTTTTTGTGGCAAGCAAACTTTCAGATTTTAATTAGTCAATATGCAGCAGGAGCTGAACTTAAGCTGCTTAATGGGTTTTGCATGGAACTGATTTCTAAAAACTAATAGTTACACACCAAGCAAGGGGGAAGCCTCTAGAAACTTTCCCCTAATTTAGACAGTAGGAGCTCAGCTAGCTCCAGTTTTTGAGTAAGAGACCATGTTAGTGGACTTTTTTCTTGCTTTCTCGTCTTTCTCTTGTCACCTGTTTTCCCTGTGTGCTGCCAGACACACTTTTGAAGCCTTTTGATTGGTAAACTGTCTATATTTCACCTGTGAACTGCTGGACGAGTAGCAGCTGGTTACAGGGAACTGTTTTAAGAACCAATTAGTTAGGCTGAGCAGGTGTCAGGTACTGAACACAGTGGGATTTTCTTTAGCTTTGAACATTAAAAACAGAGCTCCTATGTCAAATTTTATTACTTCCCCTGGAATACAGATGTCAAATAAAAAGTGATTATTCATGATTGACACAAAAAACCCACCACATGTCAGTGCCTGTTGCTTTTTTTTTAACTTTGTTAATATGTGGCTTTGCACAATACCATTGTTTTTAAATAGGTCAGATTCCACTGGAATTTTATTGTTATTGTTTAAAACTGACAAATGTGTGTCATGGATAATTATCTTCTAGATAACACAGCAGGAATTTTTACAGCAAAAAGTGGCTTCAGGAGGCAAGAACAGTTTTCCTTCTACTTACCAGTCTTAATTCTGGATAATGGAACCCCACCACTGACGAGCACAAATACTCTCACTATCACTGTCTGTGACTGTGACACTGAAGTTAACATCTTGTACTGTCGATATGGAGCTTTCATGTATGCCATGGGTCTCAGCACAGAAGCTTTAGTTGCTATTCTGGCTTGCATACTAATACTTTTAGGTAAGTATGAGTAAGAGAAATGACTTTTTTTCCTTTTACAGTAGGCCTGATAAAGTGACAAAGGTGTTCCCTTGACTGGAAGCCTGTAAATACTGTGCTATTAAGAAAAAATGCAATAAGGTTAATGTTTCATTTCTTTCCTTTTTTCTTAACTGTAATTTGTCCCCCATCATTTTTCAGTAAAATCGGAATTCTAACACAATGTCCTAAAAGTTGGTTTTAGTTGAGTCATAGTTCTACTTGTCTGTACTGGTCCAAAATCTGTATTGAGTCCAGGTGAACCTGAAGACACACAAGGAAATTGGCTAGTACAAGAATATTTAGAAGAATATTTAGAATATTATCAAAAGTGTTGATGAGTGATTTGATGACACTGGCACAGCAGGCACACTGGGATAATCAATTCCCAAAGGCTAAATTTCCATCCTGAAGGTCAGCCCCATCATATGATGGGGCTCTGAGCAACCTGATCTAGATAATGATGTCCCTGCTCAATGCAAAGTGATTGAACTAGATGACCTTTAAAGGTCCCTTGGAGCCCAAATCATTCTATGATTCTGTGATTCTGTGGTTCTGTGATTCTGTGAAACTCTGTACCTGTCTTAGTTAGTGAGGCTAAGGTGTTGTATCTTCTGAGGCCAGGAAACAAAAAGAAGTGACAGAGCCTGGTAGGTTTGTTTTCCAAGGTAAAATGACTGACCTTAGAGCTTGGTCAATGAAGGTTGTGAGCCTTAAGACCAAATTCAAGCTGCTGCCAACAAAGCAAGAATGAAAGAATTCCAAATCACTGTTGTCTGTCTAATAATACCTCATATCCATATTATGTCTATAGCAGTATATTTCATAAAACATCATATAAAAAAATAACACAAAACAACTGATGGTTTATGTTAGTAAAACCATTTGTCCGCAAATGAAACTACAAAGAACTCCAGCCTAAGAAAATGAAGATAGATTCAGGACTTCACTAAGTGGTGTGATATCAAATCATCATTATAAATTGTGCAAACCTAGTATAAATGGTTTTTCAACAAAATTCTAAATAAAAATAAGGAAACCAAGTAAAAACAAAAAACCAGCAGATATAATGTCCAGGAAAAAAGAAGTAATAATAACAGAAATTACATTGCCTTACGAAACAAAAACTTTCACTGAAAATTATTCTCTCAATGTCTTTGTTAATGAGAGCAAATATAAGAGTAACATTTTTAAACTTCTATAGCAGTGAAAGAAATATAAACCAAATTTAAATAAAACTCTTTTTTTTTTGCCATATGATGGATATCTAGGTAAAGAACATACTTTTTTCTGCCCTCATTATACAATATTACCTCTACTAGTCCATAAGCAGCACACTAAGCATATCATCAACTACAAGGAAGACAAGGCTTGAAAATGAAGGCTTACAACTCTGTTCTGAGGCTGTATTTTGATCTGCCAAAGTAGCAACAGAAGACAAGAAAGACAAGTAAAATACAGCTAATGGAATTATTTTGACTTTACACCAGAGTCAAGGGTTAGGGCTGGGTCAGCAACTAGACAAATGACAGATGCTCTCTATTAACCCTTGTCCCTTCCCAGAAGAGGAAGAGAAAGGGAGTAAGGGAGAGAGACTTATGGACTGGAAAAGAAAACTAAAACAGCATTAATGAAAATAGGAACAATAAAATGAATTATGTACAAATATGTACAAAGCCAATATGTGGCAAATATGTCACTGTCACCACTAATGTTGTGGAGCACTCACTGGAGATATCCCAGACTGGACTCAGCAGCAGATGAGAACCAGAGTTAGCAGCTGGATTCAGGAACTGGATTCAGGAACATACAGATTGGGATCAAAGGCAGAATGGGGTCCTCCTTGGACACTGGCCATTGAAGGAGAGGTTTGACGCTCATGATCCCTCAGCTTTATACTGAAGATGATATATATAGAATGGAATGCCTCTTTGGTCTGTTCAGAGTCACCTATCCTGTCTGGTCCTCCCCACAGGTGCAGTCTTTTACTTTATGCACCCCCAACGAGGCACACAAGATTTAGCAGTGAGCTTGATGTGCACAGGAGCAAGACCTTTCTGCACACCCCAACCCGTGGCAGTTACTCTAAACATGGAATGTTATCACTTCTAGAACCAGAAACTGACTGTGAAAATCTGCCATTAACTTCAGAAAGTGCAGTTAGAAAAGACTGAGCTGAAAATTAACATCACTGAACAGAAGTTTTTCTGTTCTAGCTTAAACCAGGACAACCAGTGAAAAAAAAGAAATTTAACAAGTTAAAAATCATCCATATTCTGCATTCTGTCCACAAGGTTATGGTTTATTTTCCTTAGCATAAGGAATAGAAACTGTCTCTAATTATTTCCTGTTGTACCTTTGACCTCCTGACTGAAACTCTTGGTGAGAACTCATTGAAATTTCTCCTCAGATGGAACCCTATCATTTAGTCCCACAGTCATATGAGTTCCCCAGAAGCAGCATGCATGCCTCATAATTATGAGTCAGTATCTTCATAGGGCTTTGGGCTCTCAAATGCAGCACACGCACTGGTTGCCCTAATTCTATCCCTTGGTGTCCAAGAGAGAAAACAATCATACAATTGGATTTGTGGTTTCTAGATTTGCCTGCATTCCCAGAATCATCTTATTTAAAACTGAGCTTTCCTTGTTGCAGGCAATCTTCAGCAGTGGAAAGCCGCCCTCCTGACTGAAGCCCCTTTCTTAGACCTTGCAGTCAGCATGTGAGCTGACAGAAAGGCCAGCAGGCATTTCAACTTTTCTTTGATTGTTGCAGCATATTTGAACCCGGTCACTTTGTGTTATGCAGTTAGGGGACTGAGGATCAGGCAAACTATATCACTGTGTTACCCAGGCCACCAGTGGAATTATTCATCAAGGTCCTCTGTCCAGATGGAATAAATCCTTGGTGTCTACTGGGCCTATGCATACCGCAAAAATCAAAGCAGGGATATCGATTAATATATTAATCAGAAATAAAAATAAACAATAATCTACCACACTCTTTATAGATGCACCTATTTGAAATACATTAAATCTTCAAATATATTTTTGCGATCATTTAAAATGAAATAATAAAAGGTTCTGTACATGTTTGCCACATATCTGAAACCTGAAGTTTCATTTTTTTCCACTTTCTTATATCATCATGTGTGCCGTTAGAAGATTTCACCATGCAAAGGTTTGGAGAGTTGAAACTATCTGGGTTTTGTAAATATATAATAAAACTGTAGAAATTATTATTTCAAATTCTTTTAAGTTTCCTGGTCGTACGTATCTCCCAATCAAATGAAATAGTATACAGTAAATACGTAGAAACAAAGGGCTACTTCAGGTCCCACATAACACTAAATGAGGTAAAATCCTCTCGTTGGTAGTGGTGTCATGTTATGTCCTGAGTAAAAAATTACAGGCCACAAAGTAAGTACTTGTTAAATAAAAATGCAGTAAAATTTAGTTTAAAACAGAAATCATTAATCCCTGAGAAAGTCATAGAGTATTTCAAGGGGATCATTCAGCTAAAAATGAGAAGAGGCAGAGTTAAAAAAAAATGCTTTAAAATAAATTTTTTTAAAGCTTTCATATATAAGACAAAGAAACTGCTCTGATTTGTAAGCCTTGGTAGTAAGTACTGCTACAACGTCACACAAAATTCAGTGACAGTCTTCAAATTTCCAAACCAGCATGACAGAAATAATTGAGCCACACCCTGCATAGTCTGTGGGATGGAAGGATTCAACCAGCTGGGGAGGATATCTTACTCATTGCCTCATTTTTCATTTGATCTTCCTAGGGCAGTGATCTCAGAGAGATTAAGAATTTAAATTCTGAATGTGAAATTGATATATTATGTGATAAACCAAGGCAGTTTCAAAAAGCATAACCTGTGTTTCCATCAGTTTCAAACTCCCACCTACCAAAAGAGCTGCTCCATTTCATTCACCTATTTTATAAGTCCCTTTGTGGCCATTTTCCCACTACAATACTATATGCTCATCTCGAAACCATAAAATCCATAAAACTTACAGCTCTATAAATTTGTTAAGATAGTTTCACTTTGCAGCAGCATTGATGTTAAGAAAAGTTACCTTTTTTTTAAAAGTCTTTCCAAGCACATTCAAAGTCTCTGGTTCTGCTTATTTTGCTTATTTTCCCCACCTTTTTTTTTTTTCTTTCTTTTCTTCTCTTTATTTTTGGTCAGTGTTCTTTTTGGCTGTTGTAGCCATAAGGCAGCAGAGGAAAAAGTCTCCCTTTTCAGAGAAAATGGAAGAATTCAGAGAGAACATTGTCAGGTATGATGATGAAGGAGGTGGTGAGGAGGACACAGAGGCCTTTGATATTTCAGCACTGAGGACCCGCGCTGTCATGCGAACACACAAACCTCGGAAGAAGGTCACCACAGAAATCCACAGCCTCTACAGACAGTCTCTGCAGGTTGGCCCTGACAGCGCAATCTTCAGGCAATTCATTTCAGAAAAGCTTGAAGAAGCAAACACAGATCCTAGTGCTCCTCCATATGACTCACTTCAGACCTATGCGTTTGAGGGGACCGGCTCTTTGGCAGGATCCCTCAGCTCTTTAGGTTCAAACATGTCAGATGTGGATCAAAATTATGACTACCTTACAGACTGGGGACCTCACTTTAAACAGCTTGCAGGCATGTACGCTTCCCATAGAAGTGTGGGAGATTAGTTACTCTTTGTTTTTTTTATCTTATTTGCCTAAATTTCAGCAACCAAAACCAGCCACGGATTTTTAAAAAGGAGATCATCCCACATTTAAGCATGAAAAATTAAAAAAAAAAAAAATTGTGGGTTTTTTTTTTCGGAAACTCTTGGATATAGCTTTTGAAAAATCACACCAGGCATATCATGAAGCAAGGGGATGGAGACTCCTGTTTGAAAATCTTGTGGTTATTTAGGTGCCTGAATGCAAATTGTGCTGCTTTGGATATCTAGGTCCCATCCTGGATACTGAAAACTTGGGTCTTGCAAGTACTAAAGGAGTAGAAGCCATAAATGGATATGCAAATATTCTGTCATCCATAAGCTTTAAGTTGTTTCCAAAGTTAAGACAGACTTCTGCTGTTACAGTTGAATATACTCATTAACCAAAGTTAAACATGCATATTTGTACAATGCTTCATTATATAAATATACTTGTGTGAAAAAGTAGACCCTAGATATTCTAATAGAATTGTCAGAAGTGCTCACAGAATCATCTATTTATTGTTCTTAGGATGATAAAACTGAAATAAATGTCTTTGCCTATCAGTGTAAAAATAAAAACCTTTTACAACATCAGCAAGTAGTTGCTGCCATTTTAGTTTTTAATGGAGCTATTGGAAAAAGTATAAACCAATACTAAATTTAGCAAATAAGATAGAAAAAAATATATCGGTTCAAGTTAGAATCAATATTCAATGTAAATACTGCAATCGACCACATTATTAATTACTGTACTTAGAGCAAAATGCTATCCAAATATAGGCATTTTTCCTTTTATTAAGAGTTTAAAGGATGACTGATTTACCAGCACAGATTTATTTTTTTATTATGGAATATAAAATTACCTGCAGGAGTCAGTTTTATTAGAACAATATTAAGAATCTTTAAAATGCTAAGTGGATGGTTATAAAACTTTATGTATAACATTAGATAATAAGATAATAAAATGTTTTAATGTTATTCCCCTTCTGAAAATGATCCTTAATCATTCTACAAGACTCAAGTCAGATTTCAAAATTAATTTCCCACTGTATTTTTTCAAAACATTCATAATGAATGTAAAGCTGTCTCAGAATATTTCTTTACTCAAACCACAGTGTACAGGAGCAGCTTTGGATCTGAAGGTCATCAAATATATTCAAAATGGTCTGCCTGAAGAAAAGCAACCTACCTATTTTTTATTCACCTCTCTTCCACCAGGTACTTACTTTACAGAAATTGCATCATATAACCAGCTAATGCATTTCCACAGGTAAAAGCTGGCATCAAGATAAAAAAAATCATGCAACATATTTATTCCCCCCCCCTCCCCCTTTTTTTTAAATAAGATTTTAGGTAAGGGCAATTGAATTACAGAGGGCTAGGAAAAGCTTACACATGGATAAACAAACAACCAACCTCCAACAACAAACAAAAAAGGCATGGAACATATAAGCTCTGCAACATTTGCTACAATTGCCATTCACTGAAGGAAACCAAGGCATGTAGGCTTAGTGGAAAGGTGCCAAAGCAGAGTTTAAATTCTTGTCAGCTACAAATAAAACATGAAAGATTTTGAAAATCAGGAGAGATTTCCAATGTGAGGTCTGGTAAGGGCAGAATATTGTTGAATATCATAGCTGGAAAAATAGAGAGTGGGGATTCATCTGACCGGGTGCAGATGAAGCAGCATTTGCTTCGTAAGGAAAAACTGGTTCTTGCCAGTCTCATGCTAGGACACCAGTATGAATGAGAAGATGTACAAGAGAAAACATTGTGTTAATGACTGTAACATTTGTGTTCAATATCTCTCAAACAGAAAATAACTTTTATTTAAGATAATATTGTACATATTACCAATCTGCTCCATGTAGAGGAATAGAGAAAGAGAGACCAAGGATACATACACCGTTTTTTGGAGATGGTGAAAAACACATTTTTAGGGTTAGGTCTACAGATTTATGTGGGTTATACCCTACACAAATCCTTATTCCACAGATGGTGGCATTAATAGAATTCCTTGTGCTTTCAGCACAAAAAGGATAACAGCGTCTGATCCTTTCTCAATCCAGAGATTTTGTCCATTTATGTGGGGAAATATCCTTGAACACTCAACCGTATTTGCACTTATCTTGTAATTTCCTCTTTTTACTGTAAGGAACTTTAACAATAAATAATTTTTGTAACCACTGAGTACCACTGTAATGTAATTTTTGTAAACAATGTATGTTGTTGTCAGTAACTTCTATATGAAAGAGAATAAAGGCCTAAAATGAATCTTAAATGATCTTTAGCTGAAAAAGCATAAGGCTGTGACTGCACAGCAGAGAAAGGGAGTGTTTTGCTCCAAAGTAAGAAGTTACTCATACCTGTTACTGGGCCACATCTTATTAGGTTCCTGGTATTCAATCTAAGTCAAACCTGTCAATTTATTTCCTTATGTGAGAAAAAAAATTGCTGAACTGACCTAGTAACTTCACACATCTTTTAATACACTGTACTTAACTTAGCTGAACAAGATCTGCAAAAAGTTTTTTAGTAGTGTCTGCTTATTTGAAGGAAGTAAACATTTAAGAATTCAAAATTAAACATGTAAGATATAAAGAATACATTAATTAATAAAGAATACATTATAAGCCAGCATTCCTGATTATGAGATCTATGAAACTGTGGAATAATTTTCCCAGGGGAATCCTCTGTTACCTTTATCTTTCAAAATTCATTAGAAGCTAGAATTAGCTATGCTATTGGCTGAACTGTTCAAGTATGGCACCAGATGGTAAATATATATTCAGCTGTTCATGACCTGCCTGAGGGAATATAGGGAAGGTTTATTGACTGGTCAAAGGAAGTATGATCATACATTCTGCTAATCTGTATGAATGGTCTGAAGAGTTGTTCCTGCATATTTATTTTTCTTTAACATGAGATGGGTTAAGAACTAGTGAAATACCTGACCAAAGATTCCTGTTTCAGTCCTTGTTCATAGGGATTCAGAGTGCTGTTACTAGTTTTATTACTTAAAAGCCAAGGAAACCAAGACTATGAATATATTAATAAATGCTTAACATTCCGATATTTGAAGTTAAAAAAATAAAAGAACAAATCACTTGATAGCACATTGCAGCTTCAGACTCATTCTTGTGACTGGAAAATGGTATTTGTTTATTGATTCATACAAAATAAAATGTTTTCATTTGATTTGCATTTTGTGTATCACAATGTAGGAGTTTTATCATCATAACACTGAGAAGCAAGCCTGCTTGCCACTGAAAATAATCTTAGTCTTTAATTCATATAATTTTCCTACCGCATTTTCTCACAGATACTGTCATTACAATCTTAGCTTTGCTTTCAAAATTTGCATTGGAAATGTGGTTGTTTTAACACTCATTCTTAACTGTATGGGGTAACCCTGTCAGATGAGAGTAAAATATTTTTTAAAAGACAGTGTGCCTTTTATACTTCAAAGTCCGATCTAATATATGCTTTCTGAGTAGCAGAAGTTGAAGAAGATTATGTGATTTTACATACTGGCAAAAAATACATTTTGCCCTTGATCCAGAATATGAACAAATAGAATAGATGTTGTATGAAAAAAATCAGTAGCTATTAGTAAAAGTTGTAAGATTTCTCTACCAGAAAATTAGTAAAATCATATTTTTTAAAGAAAAATAGAGTGGATTAGTGTTTATATATAAAAAAAAGTTTTGACACATTAACAGTAATTTGAGTCCTCTCATATTTATTCAGAAAAAAAAAATTCTTAATATATGGGTGTATATCAGCCTTATGTCTCAAAGACAGAATCCAAAGAACAATAAGATTGAACTATAGTGCAGGAAAGGGTAAAACATACATAGAGATAAACTGCTTAGAGCAGTATGAAACTATTTACCCACAGAAAATAGATAACAGCAATAGTCAGAAATGTGCATAAGACTCAAGAGAATATCTGCCAGTAAAGGCAGTTAGATGTATGACAAATAGGGGCAAATACTAATAAATACAAGTAGAAACTGTGACAAAACTCTCCAAAATCCAGAAGAGGATATCAATGGCATTAATTCCCCAAACCTTCAAGTTGTGATTTAGGCAATGATTTAATAACATTAAAGTTTATAATTTAAGCAGTGCTCTGCATGTAGAGGTTCACATAAGATTGGTTTGTAGAGAAATAGTAACAGCTGCATACATCCATCTGACCGAAAGGATACAACAGAAGTTGTTGGATTAAAGCTAAAATGATGCAAAACTACCCACAGATATATGATGCATCACCTCTGAAATTGTTATGAATAAGTTAATCTCTGTCATCACAATTTCCTCTGAAAAAAAGACTTTACTAAGGGCATCTTGGACAACTGTTTTAGTAGCTGGAACAAGAATTTTTTTATATACTGATTCTGTATGTCGGACTTAGAAATGTCAAAATATCCACCGTTATTAATAGTGAAGATAGCTGAAATATAAGCAAGAACTGGCTGGCCTTGAAGACTGGAGAATAGAAAATGGATAAAATGTAACAGCAAAAATAATGACCATCCACTCTGAAAATAGTTCTTTAAAAAAATATCTGCTATTATACTGAGTACTTATGCAGTAGAGTAATTAAACAGGACAAGAATATCCTAGCTGGTAAAATAACTACGAACTGTCAACAAGATACAGTCTAGGAAAGTAAAAAAATATCCAATACAAACAAAAGCTTACATCATTTATGAATGCAGAATATCATTGTAATGACTTTACACATATTTTCTTGAGAATTCTTAAAGATTACAGTAACTTTAGTACTACTTTATCCAGGTTCTTTTGTCACAAAAATCTTACTCCACTTTTGTCATCACTGAATATAAAAACATCCTAGTTGGTTTCTAAAAGCATTTCCATCCACTGCAGTTCATTTCACCCAACCTTAGCCACCTAAAATTCAGTGCAAGTTATTCAACTTCCTTGCAATTCTTTGTTGGTACTCCCTCAGACATCCCAGAACTTCAGAGTCCAGAGAGCCAGTCCAGAGAACCCAGTGTCCAGAGAGACGGGACACTCTTCAGGACTTCCTTATGGGACTGACTTAGAGATGGTAGACCTCGTGCAAATACATGTCCTTCATGTCACTCAGGACTTGAACCTACTGATGAATCAAAGCTTCATTTCCTTTCCCCAATCTGATAGGTGTGTAAGGATTCTTTGTCTTCTTCCCTTTATATACATTTGGGTTTATTTTTCAAATAATAAATATTACTAATAACTATTACTAATAACTATTTTTCTTTAACATTAGTTCCTGTCAGTCTTGAATGTTTATTTTTGCATTATAGTATCCTCCTAACAGCCAAAGATTTTCAAGTCAGCTCCTTGTGGACATAGTTATTTTGCAATCATAAATTTCAGGAAATGCAGAGAAAAAGACATGGAATCAAGGCCAAGGGAGGCCAAATGGTTCATGTAGCTGGTCAGATTCTGAGCTGGAAACAAGTTGCAGATCCTGAAATATTCAGTCTGCTTTCTAGCTCCCTGGACTACAGGTAACTTTTTGCACCCCTGCTTGTGCTTTCTTGGTGAATAATAAAGTACTATAAAATAAAAATGCCATGTTCACCTGAGTTGATCTCTTCTACTTTAGAAGGTCACTTTGCACAACTTTTTGCATGTCACCATTGTCAAACCATGTGAAAATAATGCAACTGCTACTTTCTTGTTCATGATCCTTTTTCCCAACATAAACTGGACCAGAAGTGCATGAGTGCCTTTAAAAAAACAAAAAAGCAAGTAAGGGTACCGCTCAGGGAACCACTTTATCTTGTCCTCTTCCTGGTATATAACTTAGCTAGATTCACCTTTGCCCTGATGCACCTTAACAGAAACATTAACAGATGTAAGCCTCTCACATGATTGCTTTTTTTTTTTTTTTAAATATAGGAACTTTGTAAATAACAATCTATGATTAAGATTCACAGTTAATTTTGAAGAAGCAAAAGGAAATGTTTAAGGAAATCACCACTGACTTATTACCAAATAGTTGCATCCAAGCTGCAGAGTAGGTTGCCTGAACAACCAGTTTGTTAGACACAGTATCTTGTTATTGAGAAACAGTTATATTCAAAGTCAAGCTTTTGCTGTTGGTCTGATTAAAGTTTTATTAACCCAGTTGTTAAAACTCATAACTCAAATTATGTACAGTTAAAGCACTATATAATCAAACTATTTCCTCTCTATTCCTTTTTTTCTGGTTTGGTAGGAGAATCGGTACCACAGGTTGTCAGTATCACTAGTCCTTTGCCAGGATGAATGCAACACTGATCGTGTCTTGTGTTCCAATACTTGCTTGGGGTTATTTTTGCATGTTTGCTAATATTGTTATATCTTAATCTTTCTTCACTGGTCTACAACTTTGAATATACTTCATATGGTTTGTTTTGCATAGGCTGAATACTTCTTTATTCTAAAGCTCATTTTACCCAGCTCACAATACTTCATCCATTCGGTCATCGGAAGTTAAGCACTGGTAAGATGTTTGCCAATGGCAGTATCCTGAGCCAATACTTTCCAGCCCTTTCCTCATTCTATGCTTTTACTCTATGCTGCATTTTAGTCTAAGCTCATAGGTTCATTCTAGAACAAATAACACTTTCAAATAATTGAATTTAAAAACATATAAATATACGTATAGTTACACCACACAATTATACAAAACTAAGCAAAGTTAAAACAAGTTAGATAATAGCTACCTGATCGTTAGGTAATTTCTTTTATAGTTAAACAAGCTAAAATATACCTCCAGTCAGAGAAGAGTTGGCAGTTCCTGAGGCTTGTGTTTTCCTGACACTAAGCCTTTTACAAACAGTGGCATCTCCATACTTATTACCTACAAGTCTACAATCCTTGGAAGGTTTTCAAAGAGAAATCACAGTCAGAAACTAAGAATAAACTATCTCCTACAATTTCAAGTAGTTCTGGAGGAGTAATTGCCTCTGAAAAAAGCGAGGACAACAGTGAGCTTTCTCTTTGTCTGAGTTATCAGAGAAAATGTACCTGGTGTTAGAACTAGTATAATTTGCAAGCATTTGCCAGAAATGTGTTTTCATCCTTGATATTTCTTCAGGGTATATTTGTAATTTGAAGTTCCTGACAGTTCACCACATGTTTTTGTTCACAGATACTTGCCCTCAGCTGAAAAGTTCCTGAGCCACCATCTGTATCTAGCTCCTATGTGCTAGAAAGTTCAGATTGACTAAAATAACACCAACCAACCAACCAAAAAACCACAAGGAGTCTGCTATACTTATTACAACAGAATTGTAATATTTACTTTCTGTTGTTATTGGAGAATTGTAGACAATGAGGACCTGATGATTAGAGAGCAAATCTTCTGAAAAAGACATGCAAAGTGAATGCCTCTGCTACAAACTTGAACATTCTGAACAGCAGAAGTCCAAAGAATAATCTGCCTAGCTGATGTTTTCTTGTTGCATTTTTGGGGTTTTTTTGCCATCCAGGAAAAGAACTTTGTAATGCAAGTCATTGCGGGCACAATCAAAATGCACCAAAGATGTTGTAGCAGACTACTCTGTAGCCCCACTTCATTCCTTGAGGACGAAGCAGATGTTTTCAGGCTGTCAGTAATGTTGAGTTAATATTTTGGATTAGGCCTTAGTAGAAGGGTAAATGGAAAGGAGTAATACTTCCGGACACTGAAGAGTGCATCCAGTTTGTACCACCCATCTAAACTTCCTTTGCAATTTCCAAGACATAAATTAACTGTTCATGACATTCCTTGTAAAATTCACACTTTTTTGGTTTACTCCAAAGATCATACAGAACAAGGTTTCTCCTCCTTATGGACTTACTGGCTCGTATGATTCTGCGAAATGCACACTTTTGCTCTGAGCATTTTTTTGATGTTCCCTTTGTGTGCTCCTTTAAAAAAAAAAAAAAGGAGAAAGAGCAGAAAAAATTGAGCAAGCGGGTAGAAATGCTACTGTGGAATGCAGTTTGAAACACAATCAGAAATGGAATTACCAGTTCTACAACTTAAGCTGTAATTAAAGATGAATTTGGAGCTTTATTTTCCCTTCACAGGGCACAAAATACCCATATAGTCATCTAACATTTCTGCTGTTGCAGAGACCTGAGACATCAGACGTTTTCCATCATCTTGTTCTTTTAGTGGAGCATGTTATAAATATTTTGGTGAGGCCACTATGCTCATGATACTGTGCTGGGAAACATTTTGCAACCCTTACTAGGCAGCTGATAATGGGAAAGACGTCCCTGAGGTAGATATAACCAGTATGTTACACACCAATGTACTGACACCCTGTTCCTGTTTTTTTTTTATTATTATTATTTTTACTATTTTTATTTTAAATGATTTAACAACTGAAATCTGACAATTTAAAGATGTTTAAGAACATTCCTTGTCTACAGGAATTGTTCAAGGAAAAGATAATAAATCTTTATGGTAGTCCGCACAGAATAAAAAAAAAACCAAACAACAAAACAGAATTCCCATTGGTTCTCACAGTGGACGTCAACCACCCCAACATCTGCTTGGAAATTAATACTGTAAGTTGCAAGGAATTCAGAAGTTTCTGGCATGCCAGATGACACCTATTTGCTGTACAAATCAGATGGGCTGATTGCAGGACTAATGTCATGGGTTAGCTGTGGGCTACTCTACCTAAAGTAGAAAAAGAATGATGTGGTTGGATGGGTAGACTACACTATGAGTGAGAAACTGGCTAGACCACTCGGCTCAGTAGGGGAATGTTACTCTGTGACTGCTGCTCTGACAAAGATCACTTATTTGTATGAATGATAGAATGAATTTGTTAGGATTTACATAAAAAGAAAACAAGCCAACAACCGAAACAAGAGGTGTCCAAATACCACCGGTAAACTGGAAGATGTAGCAGTTGGTTGAGCATACAGTTTCACATGCTGATATGATACTCATTGTCATCTTTTTCGCTTAGCTGACTCAGAAGGGAAAGAAATGTGTTGGCCAGTTTAACTTCAGGGAATATTTTCACCAAATGTAATAGTTACATCCAGAAATATTCTAACTGGGCTAGAGGAAAGGTATACAGTAAGTACCATAACCATCTGCTTATCTAGAAAGCTGTTAGCACACAGATGAGCTCAAAGTATGAGCTTTCTGTTTGCTTTTTTGATGATTTAAGAGGTGCAAACAACTTTTTGCCGACACCATAATACGCACATGTAGGTAGGGAAAGCATAAAAAATCTGGTTTGGTAGATAAATAACATCATCCTAAACCAAACAATTCTTGCTTATTTCTTTGTTTGATCACAGTTAGTAGCAATAACACATATGAGAATTGCCTGACTTCCTGGGAATTTTTCAGAAGGGAAATTTTTAGGGAATATTTTTTCAGGGAATTTTTCCCTGTCATTTATTAGAATTTAGCATACCCCCCCCCAAAAAAAAAAAAAATTGTACTGATTCCAGGTATACCTGAAGGACTTTTTGTATTCCTACCTCCTTATTACTATCTCTCACAGTAGCCACTGAAGGGAACTCCTATATCCAGTACCTTAGAGAATAATGTGGGAGGATAAGAAAGCAAGTCATGGGCCATCCAACTGACTCATGACATTAGAAATTAGTCAGTTAATTGAATTGACTAATTAGAAAATGAAGTCATAACTAGAAATTAAGTCATCTTTGATAACAAAAAGTAAAAAAAATCAAACAAAAAATCTTTTACAAATCTTGAAAAGCCATTAAAAAGTAAGCTTTAGAGATGAATCTAGGATACAAACATCAATTTTCTTTCCTCTGTGATTGTTTTAAAATGACACTATACCTCTGACCATCCTCTGAGCTTTCAAAAGCACATATGTGGCAACAGTGTAAATATAGGAAAACACCATTTTCTGACCAAATAACTATTTTCTTCGATGCTATCCACCTTTCAGGTTTTCAAGTTAGTCTTTGAGCACATTCCAGGCAACAGGCCAGCTCAATTTTATGTGATAGCTTTCAAAAACTTCCTTCTTCTGGTCTCAGATGCCCTTTTATACTGTGTATGCTTCCTCATCAGAAAAGCTAATTATCCAGCTTACAACACATGTTCTAAATCCTTACCACCTGAAACTGATATGCTGAAGCCCCAGTGCATACTTAACCCTATCCTATACAAAACAAGTAGAAAATAATGAAAAATGTTTACTGATTTTCTTAGAAGGTATATTTGTTTTTACTGACACAGGATTCTCAGCTTAGAGCAATCAATCATCCATACAGAGAAGCGAGAAGCTATATGAGAAAAGTCCTTAAAATAATGTCATTGTGGGAATATTTATGGTGATTTTTTTAACAAGTACAGAGCTATTTACTGGTGGTAATGTTACACACAGTTTTGCTTAGACTCATGGATGGGAAAAAAACACAACCCACTGCACTGTTGCACTCTCAGAAGTTCTGAGTGTCTGTAGAAGCCCATGGGATCATTAGGACTACACTTATGCTTTAACACAGAACAGTTTTATAGACTGCTCTACTATTGGAAATATTTGCCCAACACTTTTATATTGGCGTTATTTTGCATTGCTAGTCTAGCCAAAAAACTTTCAACTAGTTGTCAGTTGTCTAATAGGTTTCTGTTCCTCATTGCAAAAAGTCAGAGGGAAGTGGTAGGACTAAGCTCTTGGTTTCTGTACCACCACTTTTAATACCTCTTCATTGTTGCAGTGCTATTTGCAGTGATGAAAGCGCTCATTGACTGAATTTATTTTGCAAAGTTGTTGAAACAATCCCAATGAACTAGAGCTGAGTCTTTTGGCTTCATTTATTTATTTATTTTTCTACTGATTGTAGAAAATAGCTTTCCATGTATTTAAGTAGTGAATTTTTATTACTTTACAAGAGACCTGAAGAGCCAGTGCTTACTGAGAATTACTGCACAAGCAGCTTCCACTAAGTAGGTGATTATACACATCCTTTCATGCTACTATATTAACTTAAATGCTGATTACTGTGGTTCTCTTTCATTTTCTTTCTTTCTTTTTCCTTTTTTTTTTTTTTAACTTAAGATGGTTTGTGTGGGTTCGAGTCTTAGAATGCATAGATGTGCTACTGTAGGTTCCACTTTATACACTATAGAGCTTATTGGTGGGAAAATCCCGATATTCAGGATTAGCTTTACACTGTGATTAACTTTACAGTGGCAGCAGGATGGGATTTTTAATTCTAGGTTTTAATAAGTTTATGTCAGTTATCAGTTGAACACTTTGGTCATAAATACACTATTCTCATATGAAATGTCTATTCTACATTCTCTTTTTTTTTTCAGTTTCTCATAAACCAATTCTGAAAATAATTCTTATTCTTTCTTAAAGGATTCATTTCAAAATAGACTCACACAAGCCTTTCAAACTTTAATATTAATTTTTTTTCTTTTCAAGTAATTTTTCTGTCAAATCACACAACTGTAGGATGAAGCAGTTCAGTGTCAAACAAATCAGGCTTGTTTGTGACTTATATGTACGGGTTCAGCTGGAGGAGGAGAGGAGAAAAATGGTAAATAACAAGGACCCCAAAGTTACTGAAGGTCTTGTCACAGTTTTGTGAACTGGTTGGCTTAAAGCCTGTTATTGACTTTGGGACATTAGAGAAACAAGATCATGGTCAGAAAATGTCCACCTATACAGTTCTAAGGGTTGACTTTTGAATCTCAAGCTGACCAGCCATCACCCAAGCACAGCCTGGGGCACTGAGTCTATAAAAGGCGATTGCTTTCTGGTTAGGGATTTTATTTTTTAAATTTTTATTACTATTCTGTATGTGATAAAGTATTTGATGCTTTACAATGACACTCTTCTTGAAACAGCTACGGATACACTGTAGAGCTCTTAAAGCCTGTATAATTCATGGTCACTCCACATATCTGTGTTATTTTGTCTTAGAAATGCCTGTCAATTCCATTTGATTATAGAATATTCAAACTCATGTCCCTGCATTTTTCCCCCATCTATTCCTTGTAAGTGCAACATCTATCTGCCTCATGAGTTTCTTTTACCTCCAACTCGTAAAAGTATAGTCATACTACAGCTAACTGTAAAAATACTCTGGATATTGATCCACATACTTCAATAGCTGAAAATTATTTACTTCACTGCATACGTAGACAATAAGGACTCCTGTGCAAGGGACCAGGAAGGCTTGGTGAACTCACCAAAAATTCTGTGCAAAGTGATATGTAGCATAAAGTTACGTGGTACGCTTTGCTGTAGGAGACAACACGGGGAAGGTGGCAACAGAAATGTGGTATAAATAAGAGTCTGCACAGGTGATATTCTGCTCCTGTCTCCCTTGTTCATGTGCATGTATCTATGATTAAACAAATAGGTGCAGGGCATCCATCACATGAATATTCCCACCACCCCCTTAGCTGTTTAGATGACAACTAACTGTAGATATAGAGACTGTGTTACCATTGAAGCACAGAAATAAACCCTTATTAGGAAGAAAGTATGCTGACTTGGTCTAGACCCAGCTCTAGTATGCAGCTCCAGAACCACAACTGGCTTACATGTGGCTGTCTTGACATATTTACACCTACCTGCCTATGCCTCTGCAGAGAGGGACTGTAATATTAGCTTAGCCCTGACTTGTTCTGTGAGGATTATTATACTATTAGAGGTCAAATTCAAAAGAGCAGCTTCTCAGGGGGACAGGCATTAGTGTTTTGTGAGTTAACTATTCTAACGGCATCCAATAACACTGTAAATTGCAGAAGTGGACCTTCCATTATAAATCACTTGTTTCTTCAAGTGGTGCTCTGTTTCCTAATTAATTGGTCATGTAAGATTTACAGAAACTCAGGGCCAGAAATTGCTGAAAATTAGGGGAGAGTAGTTGAGCACTTCAAACCAGCCATGAAAGAACAAAGGTTAAATTCTGCCTTTCAGCATGCACTTCATGAAATAAACTTCAGCTATTTTTACACTGCACAGAGCATGGAAAGCCGTATAATTTACTGCAGTCAAGCAGATGCTTGTTTTGTTTTGTCATTATTATTGTTATAAATAAAAAGAATGAAGAATAAGTGATCTCAGCCAATGGAGAAATGTTATTGTTATAAATGAAGAGCTTTGAAATACTGCACAAATTCAAAAACCAAACAAAGGGAGCATTAATTAAAAAGATCTCTAAGAAAAAGAATAAAGGAAGGATTCTTATAATAAAAATAAAAGGAAAGAATAAAAGGGGTTATGGACTGAGCTCTCTTTGTTTCTCCACTATGGTGGGTCTCCTGCTGTTTGGGGGCTGCAGTTGTTCCTGTGGAAGAGCCAGAGGCCAGAGAAAGGGAACTGTAAATGAAATAACCAGTTTTCCCTTAAAGGAGGCAGAGCTTAGGAGTGGCAAGAAGCATCCATTTCATCCTCCTCGTCAGTAATGAGGTCAGAGCTTATGTGAAATGTCTTGCCCTGGGCAGCACTATCCATTGGGAATGTGGATGCACGTTCCTACAGCACTAGAGGGCACACGGCGGCAACTTCTTACCAAACTCATCCTATAAAGCAATAGACTTCATAAATTATTAGTTTGTGGGGAGGGCAAGGGAGGAGAAACCCACTTTTGGCATGATGGGGATAAGTTTCTACATCTTTGTTCTACATGAAAAATCTTGCTTTTTTTTCCTAGCACTACTGGAATATGTCTTGGACTATTTCTCAAATACAAAGACTGAGATGTGTTCTTTTTGCCTACAGTGTTTTGCCCACTAAGAAAAGCTAGAGAACAAAAGCAAACATTATTTAGCCTAGTGACCTCAGGCTATCTGAAGTCAATGTGGTATTCTGAATACACCTCACTGCCCACACGGTGGTTTGCCTGGCTGATTGTAAGTTAGGCTTGATGATTGATCTCAAAAAGCCAAACCTAGTGCTCAAAAAGTTAAACTGATAGCCAGAAGGAACATGTTACCAGAACTGAACTACCCTAAAGCATGATGAGCTTTGCCTGTACTGTCTGTGTAAAAACTGTCTGGTTGTAAAAAAATTCCCAAGTATTCCAAAATACCAACTAAGGCAATTCTGACAGAGGCTCCCATGCAGTTGGTGTTTTTTCCCCTTAACCTGTTTTACGGAATTGTACATGAAGGGTCCATTGAGTCCATCAGGTTGCTTGGCTGATATCCCAGGGCAGATAGTTGGCACCAAGTAGGAATGACAAATTCTGGTTGCTCAGTATGTGACAGGATTTTTATCACCAGCTATCACTGCTGATGGAACTCGCTCATTCAGTTTCATTGAAATGACTCTTCTTTTTATTCATGTTCTTCTTAGTAGAGGTTTCTGGGGTGAGATGTTTTATGGCTATTATATCAGTTCCATATGTATATATATAAAATATGTATTTGTCTTCCTAATGAAAATTTGAGAAAATGACATGACATTCATTTGAGTTTGTCAGGTATGATGGGATTATAGCATGAGCCTGGAGAGGAGCAAGCCTTAGTCTACATTAATGGTTGTTTTATTGTGTTTCTCTTCCACTCGTTCTAAGCTTTCACTATTTCAATTGCTGTCTTCAATATTAACTGTCCCCTGGATTACATTCTTTTAATTTCAATTCGTATTGCTTTTAAAAGACATTAGTTTTTTTTTTTTCTGTTATATTTTAACATCCATCTGTAGGAAGCAGTTGTCAAAGCAGTATATTCATTTTCTTTTTAAAAAGAGATCAAATACTTAGATCTTAAAAATATAAACTTTTTAAGGAAAAACCATTGAAAGCTCAAATATTTCAAAATTATAAACTAAATAGCTGAACATTTTTTGTATTTCTGTTGGGTTTTTTAAAGTGTTTTGATAATAAAACCAGGAAAAAGATCACTAGAAATGAAAAAAAAAAGCCAAGAAAATATTAGTTTATATTAAGAAATCTTTTTTCGTTTATAGTTGTGTGAAGTCTTAACATATATTTATGTATTTATAACATGTATACATAAGTATTTATGTTAATACATTATTCTTTTCCCTCTGAAACTTTCAGTTCAGTAATAGTTTCTCCACTTTAAGATTTTGCAACATTAGTTTTTACACTTCATTCATAATTTTCCACTCTTTTACTATTTCTTTGAATGATTTTTTTCTGAAGAATGATTACTATGTACAGTACTCCTTATGAGATTTGTATTATTGAGCCATTGACCTGCACTGCCATATCTAGTGATGGTGGGGGGGAAAGCTTCTAGGTCCTCCCCCAGCTCTCCACAAGCCACCTTTAATGATCTGCATGAAATACTGAAAATACACTCATTCTGTTTCACAAAATAGATATTTGAAACTGATTGTCATACAGTGCTATACTTCCACAGAATCACAGAATGGCTGCAGTCAGAAGGTACCTCTGGAGGTCACCTGGTCCAATCCCCCTGCTCAAGCAGGGACACCTGGAATCAACTACCCAGGACAGTGTCCAGATGGCGTTTGAATATTTCTACAATCTCTCTGGACAATCTGTGCCAGTGCTTGGTCACACACACAGTAGGAAAGGGCTTCCTGATGTTCAGAGGGAACCTCCTGTGTTTCCACCAGTGCCCATTTCCTCTTGTTCTGTCACTGAGTGCCTGAAAAGAGCCTGATTCTGTCTTTTTTACACCCTCCCTTCATGTATTTGTACACATTGATAAGATCAGAGCTCTGAGCCCTCTCTTCTTCAGACTAACCTGTCCCAGCTCTCCCAGCCTTTCCTCAAAGGAGAGATGCTTCCATCTCTCCGTCATCTTGACAGTGTTTGGTTGGACTTTTTCCAATATGCCCACGTCTCTCTTGTACTGGGAAGTTGCGAACTGGACACAGCACTCCAGGTGTGTCCTCACAGAATACTGAGTAGAGCGGAAGGATCACTTCTCTCAATCTGCTGGCAATATTTTGCCTAATGTGGCCCAGGATACCACTAGGCTTTTTTGCCATTAGGGCACACTGCTGCCTCCTCTTCAACTTGGTGTTCACCAGAACTCCCAGATGCTTTTCTGCAAAGTTGCCTTCCAACTGGTTGGCCCCCAGATTATACCAGTTCTGCCTGGAATCAGGCATTACACTGTTTCTTCCCTAGAATATAAAGGAGAGGCTGCTCCTCCTCCAGTGTAGGACTTTGTGCTTCCCTGTGCTGAACTGCATGAGAATCTTGTCAGGTGTTTTCTCCAGCTTGTTGAAGTCCCTTTGAATGGCAGTACAACGTTTTGACATATCAGCCACTCCTCCCAGCTTTGTGTCATCCACAAACTTGCTCTGACCCATCATCCAGATCATTAATGAAGATGTTGAAGTGGACTGCAGCCAGGATTGACCCCTGGGATGCACACCTGGTTACCGGCTTCCAACTAGACCTCTTGCCACTGATCATCACCGCTGGGGCCCAGGTGCTTGCTCAGCCAGTTTTCAATCCACATCACTGTCTGCTCATGCAGCCCACACTTGATCAGCTTTTCTGTGAGGATCTTACAGGAGACAGAGTCAAAAGGCTTCCTGAAGACAAGGTATGCAATAGTCACTGCTTTCTCTTCATCTTCAATGCCTGTTATTTCATCATATCAGGCTACCTGTTTGGTCAAGCAGGACTTCCCTGTAGTGATGCTTGCTGTGTACTCCCAATCACCTTCTTCTCCTTCATATACCTGGAAATGGGTTCCAGAATTAGTTGTTCCAGGATTTTACTTTTCGTTTATGCAATATGTTCGACTGTATTTAAATGCCAGTCTCACAGTAAAATCTCATACACGTCAACTTTCAAACCTCTAGAGGAGTACTAGTGACTTTAAGACAATCTTGATTGATTTCCTTGTCTGTTAAAGAGGATAAATGAAATTTTACCATTTCATATGGAACAGAATAAGTTTATTTTAAATTGATCTTTGAATTAAAAGTGTTGTGCGAAATCCTTTTCTTTTTTTTAACACATCTAGGCAAGTGGAACAGCTTTATCAGTTATCGATTAATTTATTGAACAATTTGACCCAATAATATGTTAATATAGTGCATAATATAAAAAATTGGTACAATTAAATACACTTTTTTGTAGTTGCTAGATTGTAGAAGAGTCATATGCCAAGTTTAGCAGAATTCTGGAAATTATCTAGGATTTCAAATAAATAAAATAACTAGCTCTAACTTGGCATTCATTGAAATGTCTTTCTAGTCGTTTCTAAAAGCATTGATTTCATAGACTAGCTTCCAAATTCAGGTTGGCAATAAATTGTTAGCACCAAATTCTAAACATGAGAACCAAGTAGTGATATCAGTAATCTACAGAGAAGCTGGGCAATTTCCAGTGATTTATTTACAATTTTCAGACAATTAATTTGATGGAAGGCTTGTCAGTGTTCACTTTTCATATCAAATACTGGCTTCTATTAAAGTGGTCTATTTTGGAGAACTTCATTTTTTGCCTATGCACCATCACAAATAATGAGGACAGAAAAAGGTTTTTTTTCTGGGGACTGGGTGGGTGGTTTTTGTTGGATTTTTTTTCCTCTCTTGGCTCCCAATAAATAACATCTGACACTTGTAAGCAGTAGTAGCTATTACTCTAAAGATGTCTTCACTGGCACATCTAAAATTACCATGTAATGGCTAATACTATAACTATTTGAGGAATACACTGTCATGAATTATTTTTTCTCCTTCCTTCCATTTTTTCTCTTCAGTTTAAGCAGTTTTTAGGTATGTGTGTTGTTTTCTAAAGCAAAGAAGGATTTTTAAGCATTAATTTTAGAAGTAACATAGTTATTAAAAAACTACTATTGTATTCTCCTTGAATAATAGTTGGCAAAGCTGTCAGCTCTGTGTTTACTGCATGCTCTTTGGAATTTTTTAAAAGTGAGAAAATACACAGATTGAATTTCATATGCCTGGTGTCATGTAATGTATCTGGTGGTTAAAGGAGGCAAAAACAATTAAAAAACCTTTTGACTCAGAGACTGATGAAATCTAATACAAAAATCACAGATAAAAAACAAACGTGGAACTCAGCAATGCCAACTTTGTTGTCAGTGTTTGGTGGCCTTGTCACTCCATGAATGTCTGAAAAGGCTTCGAGTATCAATGAAAGAAGCTGCACAGCCCAAGAATTGCTCTCCAAGCTTCACTGTAGCTCTACAAGATCTAATTACTCAAAATGTGAAAAGCCTACTTGTTTTCTCCCAGTAGTACGTTTTTAGTAGTACATTTACCTGTTCAACTACAGAATTCCTGCCTGCTGTTTTTGTTTCTTTCATTCATTATAAGGAATTCAGTTTAGAGAGGGAACACATCTCTCGAATAGAACCATAGGAAGCACTGTTGAAAACAACCTAGTAAAGAGATTGTTCAATATACTTCTTTCACCTGTTTATCTTTTCCCGAGTTACTACTGATTTCCTCCACTAGGTCAGACTTTTAAAACTTCAGGTTAGCTTGTGATAAAACTAAAACTAAATTTACAGTTTTCCCGTCAGCATGCTCAGTATTTTTGTGTTAAAATTCTTGTACTTTTTTTTTCTTAGTGCCATTGCCCTGTTTTTATAATATAGTTTAATTGAAAGAATATCTTATTCCTTTTTTCTCCAACTTTGCTTTTTTTCCAGTGTTTGTGTTGTGATTCTCTGGTTCTTCATATTTACCTCAAACATATTATTTGCAAGACTAGATGAGAGAATGAGAAAGATTTCTGTAACTCACAGCTTAAGCTGCTCCTCTTTTTTGACATTTCTGTCCCAGGTAGTCTATTTCTACCTTCCAACTCTCTGTTTAAAAATTTGTTTTTATTCTGATGTTGTAACGTTTGTAGTTTAAAAAAAAAATAGGAAAACTGTTTATCTTATTTGCAGAACCAACCAATTGGCACCTACTATATTAAACTTGAACACATACTATTTCTTTTTTTTTTAAGGAAGAAAGTATGTGTTGAATTTGCAGAGCTTTGGGTTTTAATCTGCATTTGGCATTACTTTCAATTTTACTCTCAATTCATGTGCAGTTGTGTTCTCAGCAACAGCAGTAGCTGTATGATATGTGCAGAGATAAATTTCCATTTTATAAATGTACTTTAAAAAGCATTATTATAGCTCCTAGAAGACCATTCATGGCTGAGCTCCTGGTGCACTGTGATCCAAACTGCTTAAAGTATGTCTGTCTGCTTATCAACTTCACATGTTAATAGCGTTAAAAAAAAAACCCAAAACCAAACCAACCAACAAAAAAACACTAGCTATGTACACATAAGGCCTTCAGGGAAACAAGGAGACAAAATGTTGGCTGTATCTTCTGAGTCTTTTGTGTGACATTTCCTGTTTGGGCTGGTCTTGACAGACAAAAGACAATTATTTTAACTTTTTTTTTTTTAATAGGACTTGCTGTCTTGTGTTGACTGTAGCAGCTTGTCTATGATCGTATTCTAAAAAAGCACCCCGATACTAGGTTCACTGGAAACAAAAGCAAGTAAACAAAAAGGTCTTAAAAAAACCCAACCAAACGAGCAAACAAACATTGAATTTATTTCAAAGTTCAGCTTATGCTTATGTTGTTTTTCTAGAGGGTGAATGAATAAAAACTGAGAAAATCAGATGGATATGATTTATTTGTAGGAACACTTAAACATAAAGTAAAATTGTTTTTGAGTAGAAAGCTAGAGGCATAGTATTATTAAAGGAATTGTAACTCTTTGTTGTACTCAAGAGACTAAGTCCCCCACTCCTTTGAATTCAGAATTTTAAAAAGTCTAGGGAAAAAAGAAGGAAATTAAAAGATTAGAAAGGGCACTAATCTAATGTTGTTCAATATTTTGCTACAGCTCAACGAAGGCCCTGTGGCTGAAGTATTACTTCTAATGTTATGTTCCCTTTCTAGATTGTATTTTATTAATGTTTTCTTTTGTACCACAGTGTGAAGGGACATAGAGCTTTTATCTTTTATTTAAAATTAATGAAAAGTATATTACTTTACTAGGAAAGGATATTAGATGAAAATATTTTCCCTTAGAAAATGAAGCATAGGTTTGTAGGCATATTGATTTTCAGCTCTGAATCTTCCAGGCTTGTTAGGTGTCCTTCAACAAATTATTTAAAGTGTTTGCATTTTTGTGCTATACTGATATTTACAAAGTAACCTCTTAGGTGCATTGCACATCTTCATTAATATCTGTGTTGTGATAGTGAAAACTCAAGATAATAGCATGCAATTTTTTAACTAATCAAAGGCTCTTGGCTGAGCTACATATCTTCCATTCAGTTCAGATTATCTTGTAGCTGAAAGACTTTGTCATCTAAAAATTGTAGACAATGTTAGGTAATTTGAAGTTAATAGCTCTCCAGTTGAACCTGAAAAAGCCTTCAGTCTTCCCCATAAAAATTCAGCCTTGGAATGTGCCTCCTACTTCATATGACGCTCATTTCATTACTGCATAAAAATGTAGGGATTTTCGGACACACTAGCACCAGGGAAATACCTCTAGGTATTACAGCTCTGACTGAAAGGAAGCCCTATCACATGAGATATCCCCAAGGCTGGCTGAAGGGTCTGTCCTATGAAAATTTACAAATTATCCAGGCTTTCTCTATACTTACAAAGTTATTTTTGATGCAGTAGCTTCAACCACCTTTCTCCTATTGTACAAGGTGTTTAAGAATCCTCTGCACTTTCCTGCAGACATCTGAGACCCTGGGACTTCATATGTGAAGTGTAGAGGTCAGCTCACCAGTGTTCCTCTCACCTTCCCTCCCCACCACCCTTTCCCAAAGATAATGTTCTTGCCAAAGTCTCGACAAACACTCTGTGAATTTCTCATGACCATTAGGTGTTTATTAAAAGTATGTTAATTGAAGAAAGAAGCTGTTGATTTCTACCTAATAGAGCACTCCAAAAATTCAAAAAGCTCCAAGTGTTTTGACCGATATTTTTAAAGTACCCTATGCATGCAACTGGTCTACTTTTAGCTTTTTTATAGAAGTCTCTTTCATCCTGAATAATGCAAATAAAGGATAATGTATTTATTCAACTCAGCAACTTACTATCGTCTTCATCAAAATAAAATTGGGGGCAACTAAATCTAAGGAAGATTAATTCTAACCTGTGTGATTAAGGTAGCCAATATGTAATAATCATAAGATAACACAGCAAACACACAGAGCAAAGCAACCTGAATGGGGATAAGAAGAAAATTACAAGATGAGTTATTGCCCACATTAACATTGTCCTGAAACATGAGGAAGGAAACAAAGCAGTTCAAATTAAATGATATTTCCACAAAAAGATGAGGCAGATTGTTTTTTCCATATAATTTGCCTGCCTGAATTTCTACAGCTGTAATTGTATTAGTCTATTTGGCACATACCACAAGAAAACAGATTCTTCATTCACTCAGCAGAAAATTGATAGATCATCACAAGTTGTTCAAACTATGTTTTACTTGTGCAGAAATGGAATTAATAGCAAAGAAATGTAGGAGTGATGCATACTCATCCCCTCAGCTAATATGGAGTCATGACATGTAGGTGAAATCAGATTTGATTACTGCAAAACTGACATTCTTTACAGTGCAGATGAAGCCTAGCACAAGAGGTTCCGCAGTCTCTTATGATTTAACAGAACTCATGTTCATTTACTTAATTTCATCATGAGTGTACACTTCAACAAAGTTAATTACATGTTCTCAGTTTTCCTGAAGTGAGGGCCATAGCCCCTAATTACGACAAAGATCAGAAGAAAGATGCTTATTAACCAAGTCCATTGGTATCTGGAATGTCTGATTGCACTGTATTGGAAAAAAAAAAAAAAAGATCCAGTATAAGTCAACATTCAACAGAGATTTATTTAAAGCATTTTGGATAATTTAATACCTTTTCATCAATTCCTTTAGAAAATAATAATAACAAGTAGATTTTAACAGTATTCTCTGTTTGTATAGCAATTCTTTTTCACCTAATTATATATGGTACTTACTTATGTTCACTGAATGACCCCAGAATTATAAAATGCAGTCATGTAACTTCTCATCCTCATTTAGAATGAATGTGTTCTTTTTATCAAGCAATTTAGTGTCAAATGTCTAAAAATGGTTGTTTTCTAGTCTATTGACAGAAAATTATAGGTTTTTATTCAAACATATAAAGGGAAGAAAGTGCCGGAACCAATTTTGAAAATACTATAATCATCTTAGCTTATCACTGTTCTTATTAATCTAGATGCTCTTCTTATGTAGTAGTCTTTCTTTTCTGAGTTTATACTTTAAAAAAATTGCAATTTGTTGCTCGCAGAAAATTGATCTTCCAATTTTCTTTTCATGTTTGTTTGGTTTATTTTTGCCTTCATTACATACTAAGTCTAGCTGAGCCATCTGACTCTTCTAGGTTATTTTACCCATCTTGTTCTACCCAGCATGAAACTCAGCAGGGTTTACAAAATAAACCGAATTCCAGGAGAGGCTAAATCTTTTTTTCTTGCTTATGTTGTTTTGCATACTTTCTCATTATGTAATTATTACAGATATTTTTTCCTTTAGGACTTCCTTTCAGTTTGCAAAAGAAAATATTGCTTAGGATCACTCTAAGAGTATATTTCAGAAAAGCCTAGGTCTTTGACATAAGTTTAATCCAACCATTTACTTACTTAAAGGCATGTTTTGCAAAGAGAAATCCTTAATAGCTACTGCTCAAGAGCATCAAACTGAAAACAAAAAATCGCAAAACCAGCACACCCAGCCCTTCTCTACACTCCTTGGATACTGGTAGTTTGATATGGTATTTCAAGACTGTGTTAATACTGTATGTATTACAGTATAAGAGAAAATGTGTAGCAAGCAAGTTTTAGGTATTATGAATTCAGAGATCACTGGCCTTTCTTATCCCGAGTATTTTATCAATTTGTGATACACTTTTCTTTTGTTTGAAGAAAGCAAATTTATGCCATCATTTGGGACACACAAGGACACATGCTTCATTGTCCTTCAGGTAGACTCTAGTGAAGACAACTGTGAACAGGCAAAAGTTTTCTTGAGTGACTCAAAAGATTGATGTTAGTAAGAATTTCACTGGAATAGAAATTCAGCAATTAATTTAGGGATGGAATACTAGAAGAAGTTATAGAGGTTTTTTTCAAATGTGGAAAACCAGAGAAATGTCCAAGGAAATAAGGCTTCCAAATGAAAATCATATTTTATGGTTTCAAAGTGATTTTTTAATTATTTTTTTTTTTTTTACTGAAGACTTAATCTTCAGAAACCTTCTACAATAATTTAGTCTTTTGTATTCTTCATAAACCTGAGGACTTCACCCATGAACAATATTAACCACTCAAGTGCATTTATATGCATTTTAAGTGTTTTCGCCTTACAATTCCAAATGAAATACAAGTTATTAATATAACTGTGGAAAGGCAAGTATCATTCTAGATTTATAACAGTATAGGGTATTTAGGTATTCCCTCATACATATTCAGTTGCAGAGTGCTACTAAAGAAAAGAAGGAAGTTTAGATCTCTGTGTGAAGGGATGAGAAGCATTTGGAGCATCTCAGAAGAGCAATAAAAGCAATACTATTATTACTATAGAACTGTTGATATAATACTATTTATTATAGAGTATGCATCATTATATAATACATTTTATATTGATTATTATATTATTACATAATATATTTCAAATATTTACATTATCTTTGGGGATATTTTTCACATGAGGGAAAGGACTTAGTCTTTCATTTTAAAAAGTTTAGGAAAAGTTAATAAAGAGAGAAATAAATGTGATAGACAATTATGATAAAATGCACTGAAAATTTACATCCTCCCTATGGCACTATCTGAGCTTTTTGGATCTTTAGCAGAAATTATTGTCCGGAATTTTCAACAGAGCTTGTCTTGCATTGTTGAGAAGTATCTAAGTTAAGAACAATCACCTTTGGAGAAAAAAGCAGTATAATGAGGTCATAAAATCTTTAAACTAATGGAGCTTCAATCATATTCTATTGGTGAATCTTTACCCACCACAAAAACATTCAGGTTTTCTGTGTGCAGGTTATATTACCTTCAGCAGACTTCAGTATTGCTCTGAGCATATAGGTGATTATCCTTGTACTGCTGGTGTTGGATCAAAATTTCAAAGATCAGACTCACTCTCTGGCTTTTCACTGAATGTGTTCCATGACAAAGCAGTGGTGTTTAACCTGACTAACAGCAGTGAACCAAAAGCAGCCAAGACTGGCCAGGAGCAGTGTGGTGTAATTTGTGGGCTTATTTTTATAAAAGTCTTTTCCTGTGGCTAATTCTCTCTCCAGCTATTTCCTTTGTTCAGTACAAAGAAACACTGAACTTTCAGGTACCTCTTATAAGTGAATACAAGGAAAACCTACTATTTAGAAATCCATTAGCATAGACATTATTGTTTTCATCAAATATACACCAAATGACCAATCTACGCTAAGTGGGTGATGGCAATTATTTATGAAATTAGAAAAAGATGTTACTAAACTAGTGAACTTCATTAGCTGCATTTGCATGAAGTAACTATAACCTTAAAGAAACTCAGAAAGGAACATACTTATGTTGCATTAGAATAATTTCAGTGTTGTGCAGCACCAAATTATACCCTTTTATCTAAGTCAGTACAATAGGGGAACATCACTGGTTTTATTTCACATGTGTTGTATCTCAACAAGTAACCAAGGAGTACATCGTGTTCACTAAATGAGGATGCGTAACCAGATGTTTCTGAATTTTTGTTTTATGAATAAGACATATTAATAGTGCATTGATTCTTCTCCATTTTTTGTGTAAATACATGGCAGAACATTAAGTGTACAAAGAAAAAGCTCCGCTCTTCTTACTTTACATCTAAAAAGACTCTGCTGTTACCTCCAGTCTTAATAACAGTTCAGGATATGCCCTGTGCTGAAGTCATGCCTTTGCTTCAAATGGTCATTATTCATCCTTCTCTAGCAGAGCAGAAAATACTCTAAAAAGAAACTTTAAAAAAATTAATTAAAATGTGAATTTGTAAGTAATGTATTAGGTATTTTAATGAGACAGCCTCCTGTATAGGAAGTTAATAAGAAAATATGCTTTTTTTTGGTATTTTTCTTTAATAATAACCAGCATCATCCCCATTTGCTCCCCTAATTTGCAGATTAGGAATGGAAAATCCCAGCTTCTGACCTGAGGATCACTTCAGCACATTCAGCTGCTTAAAGCAAGAATGTGCAGAGGCTGTGTGCAGATTTAGCAGCTGAAGGATCCTCCTCTCAGCTCAAACGTCTATGGACTTCCCTGACTTCATGAGAAAACGGTGCTTGCCAGCTCTATCTCACAGCCAGGCTGTGAAGCTGTGAGGCAGAAAGGTTGGGAGCAAGGCACCAGCACGAGGCATAGTGGAACTTGGTCCACCCAAACACAGCCCCATAGTTCCCCAGACAGATAAATCTTGCTTCAATGTGGGGGGATCACCCTTGCCTTGTTCTCATTCTGCTCCAAGGAATCTCTAACATTGCTGAATGAAAACACCTGTTATCAATCTGAGGACTCTTTTTCAGTTGGTTAGGTCCCTTTGTCTTGATGCTTATGACACTTTTCTAGAGGCTATTTGAAGTACCTGAGCAGCAAATTCAGCACAGGTCTCTCTCGAGCTGGGCTGAACAGACTGTAAACACTGGCCTCTTCCATTAGACCATGGCTCTTTGAACAGGTGCCAGTGAAGGAATTAGCTCCTGCTGCAATTTAGGTAGAGATAGATTCAGGAGATGTGAGAGGACCCACTTGTGAGAAGACACCTCTCCTGAGCCTGAGATACAAATGCCAAGCTTGCCTGGAAGGAGAGCAGCAGGCACCTCAGGAAACGTCACGCAGGAGACTGAAATTATTTTCAAGTTTATATCTGCAATAGACACACAACACTTGAATGGGGGCTGGGTATATACAGGCCAACAGTATCACAGCAGGTGCCTAATTATCTTTACTGATATGGGCCTATAATCATTAGTTAAAATGTTCACCAAGGATAATACAGATAAAATTCTCCTGAACTTTTATTTTCAGTGAGCTGTAGGTGCCAACTGAAAAATACTAAAAAAATAATTCAATTGCATTTAGCATATTTGTGTTGACCATTTCGTTATACACAGTAAATGAAATCTCATCTCTTAGCTTGAAAAAAATCCCTAGACTATAAATCAAGCAACAAGTAACAACATTTTTCCTAAAATGACATAACATGCAACCTGACTGAGATTGCCTCCCTGCATGTAAACCACTAGGGCAAGCAAGAGAGACAAGTATTATACATAACAGTTTGACAGATAATAGTGTTCCTCTGTGAGTGTACAAGTTTGTAAGTATCTGTTATATTATTTGGAAAAAGCAGGAAAACACTTACTTTATCAACAACTCAGATTTAGGCCTTTTTCTTGTATTTTCGATTTGGTTATTTTAAATAAACAGTTAATACACAAGGACAACTTCTCTCTTGTATTTATTCTCTTTAGTACTGTGGCACTTGACAATTAAATGAGTTCATAATTATTCAGACCCTTTCTAATATTATACCTTAGCACTTACAGGATTTGGGTGATGGTTAAGCAATTATTTTCCAACCATCAACACTGAATTATCCTGGTACAATGAAAAAGCCACAGACATGGCTGGGTTGTTTGTTGTTAAAAAGAGCCAACTAAAAAACTTCACCACCTTCATACTATGCAGCATAACTTGAATAGCTTTGATACTTCTGAGCTGCTTTGAAGGATTTTGTGCTGAATTACCTAAAACTTTGAGAATACGGGGTGGTTTTTGTCCTCTCCAAAACAAAGAAATAGCACAAAACACTCCAGTAAATGTTCATCTGCCCCTTTCCCTTCTTTTCTCTCCCAGTGTCAGGAACAGGGAGAAAGTCCCATCCTGCATCCTGATCCAGGGAACTTCTGCCACATCCCAGCCTCCTCCCCATTATATGTTGTGGTGTAGCAGAAGGAATCAGAGCAATTCACCGAGGTCATTCTCATAATGCTTTGAACTCGACGGGATGTGTTACTTCTTGGTTGTTTTAAAGTTTCTGTGTACAGGCAGTGCAAAGCAGCAGGGGAGAGTAAATGCAAAATGCCTTTTCCAAGTCTCTGCTGGCTCTTTTCTATTTATACAGTTTCTATCACACTTATCACAATGGCATCTAAGCAGTTTTCAGTGTCAAAGTTGACAATTACACTCATAGCTTTTCTAAATCTACTGAAGCCTGCCACTGGTTGGCACAGCTTCCTCTCAGCTGCTGGATACAGGCTACGAGATTGCCAATAATTTCAGAGGCTGACAGACCAGCAGTGTTCCAGCTCAGGGATTACCCAAACGTATACCCTTTTGGCTAGTGTTTCAGGCTGCCAATTAAAAGATTTCATCTCAGAGTGCTTCTGCATGCCAATTTTAATTGTTGTCAAAAAGCTGGTGTGTAGAGATGCAGATGCATGGCAGTGTTACAGTTTACAAGGCAGCAGACAACAGTAGGATAAAACAGGTGAAATGCCAGATACCTGTGGAACATTTATGATGATATGCAGCTGCAGTGAGTTTCTATAATGTTATTTGAATACAAACAAAATAGATGTGGTAGAACTTTATTCTTCTCTTCATTACACTTGTCTTTCAAAATGACTGAAAAAATAGGAAGTTATTCGTAGCGTGTTAGCCGTCTATATCAAACTGTTGCTCCATGTATGTTAAACAGATTTGCCTGTGAGGAATGTAAACCTTTTTGTGAAGAAAACAAGAGAACATTTCCTTTTGCATTTACCTCATGCATCCATCATCCCTGTACCTCAGTAACAGCATTCAGGTGCCATTTAGAAAGTACATTCTGGAAAAATATCTTCTAATGAAAATGCTCCTTTCCAATCGCTGTCCTTAGGAGATTCTAAAATATCTAGTTATGGAGTTAAGAAGTTCATCTTGCAGTGTAAATTCATTTTTGGGAGCATCTGGAAATGTCTCCAAAAAGTTAATGATCCAGACAATGACAAGTTAACCTTTTTCACTCAGCAGGGTGTAGAAACATGAGGAAAGCAAGGGTTTAGTGGCAATGGGCTATTGTCTGGTATAAATTTGCACGGTCTTATTAAATCCACACATTTTCAGGGTCTGAGGATCTTCAGCAACAAGTTAAAATTAGATATCCCATTCCACCCTATCTAAACTCCAAGCTTACATAAAAAACCCCACCTAGAATGATAACACGAGCAAGATCTCACATATTGTGAAGTATATCAATAAAGCACACTGGGTAAGCCCATAAAGCAAATTTTTAGCCATCTCAAAGCTCAAATAATATCCTTGAGTCTTAATTTACTAAAAACCTCTCCTATTCACCTCAGTCATTCAAAGTTTATTGAAAGTGTCCATGAAATGACATCCGCCAGCTCCCTAAGCCCTTCTGGGCGCGTCCTGCCAAGCCCATGGACTTATGTGTGTCCAGTTTGCTTACATGTCTATTTGTTAACCTGATTTAATCTATTGAGGTTTTTTTGGTTTTGGGTTTTTGTTTAACTTTGTTTAAAGTTTTCCTCCATTGACAGGTATCTGTCCACAGCAGATTACCCTTTAGGTAAAGAAACTGGCCTTTGTTTCACCTGTTGCAAGGGAATTAACCTTCTGCAGAAATTGCATCAGAAACCAAGGCTGTTCGCTCAGGACTATGGATGCAGTAGGCTGCAAGACATCTGAAAGATATCTGCTGCTACAGTGATGAAAATAACAACTGCATTTCAGAATTTCAGAATGCATCTAAAACCTAAACTAAGACCAACAAACAAAAAGTGCATTGTGGCTGTATTTTCATGTACTGGATGCAGCTGCAGTATAAACTTTTTAATATATTCTATTACACATTGAAGCAATTTATTTTGTCACCAAAACCAGCCCCAAAAAAGCTAGGAGAAGTTTAGTTATGAGATTCTATGAAGCTAGAGTTGCATCTTCTGTCTTTTGTCATGAAATATTCCCATATTCTGTGATGGGAGAAAGACAGCAAAAATGAGTGTACATATCCAGAAAAAAATCTACCTTTCGTTATTGGTCTAGGCAGATTTATGACCTATGCTATTCCTGAAATGGGGAAGTTCAACCTTTTTAGCACTTAACATATGCCTGTGCTGTTGCTAATACCATGATTTTCAAAAATGTCCTAGATATGTCATTCTTAAACATAACGCCATGAACTCCCATTTGTTAATCTGAATTAATGAGCAGACGATGTCCAGCTATGGCTGGAAAAAATAATAATCATATATTGTTACGGATGATTCATGTGCACATACATTTCTGAGGAATAAATCTTTTTGCACAAAAATTGTCTATGTTCTTCCTACTATGTAAGCAACTCTAATTTTTTTTTTAGGGATGTAAAGACAAAATTTTTACTAAACAGGGCAAGTGCAGCTGCATTATCTTTCTCAATTCTCCTTTTTTTTTCTTGTTTTTTTAACAATAATTGTTGACACCAGAAACAACATGTTTTGTGATATTTTTGTAGTTTTATTTTTATAGGAACAGAAAGAATTTGAATATTTGTTATTGAATATTTTCAAAGAATAATTTAATATACTACTAATGCATTCTAACACTTCTTCAAGGCACAGGAGAGTTACTGAGAATAAATTAAAGATGTATACCAGTCATCCATGTTGTTCAGTATCTTAAATTCAATGCTTCGTTGTTTGTGTTGTAATGGGGTATTTTTGGTTATTTTTATATTTTAATTGTAGGCAGTTGTAGTAAATTAGTATTTCTTGGGACTTCAAGATTTCTCTCAGGAGAAGGGGCACAGAAACAGTGCCTAAAGACATTTTTGTTTAAATTATAGTGCAATTAATTTTCTCCTGTTTTGTAAAGTAGAAATTGATTGAAATATTTAAAGAAATAGCCATTGTAAACAGTAAAAAAGCCCAGATAATTATCTCTCTGAAGATAAATATATAGCACTATTTTTGAAATATTTTCTGAGGATCATGAGTATAGTACTTTTCTGCAATCTAAAATTTGTAAGAGTATTTAGAGTATACTGCAATTTCATGCATCTTTTGCTGCAGAATATGTAACTATAATAGGAACCTTCTCTCAGAAGCACATATTTCCTATTTGGATGGTGAGATCGTTCAGATTAACAGGTACAGAACAAATGTACAACTCTTCAGCAAGTGGAATTCTGGAGCATTAGACAACCCACACACACTCCTAGTTCTGGGTTGCTTCAAAGTTTGGAGCTGTTATGGAACGCGGTGTGCAGTAAAATTAGAGTCTTCATAGTGACTTGGAATGTCTAGCTGACTGACCCATCCTGACTCCATGTACCCCTTTCTAGACTCCATGTCACACTGAGGGGCTGTTCTTGAGCCTTTAAAAACTTCGGTCATGATCACGAAACACTGAAAAAGTAGAGCAATACAAAAGGGAAGCTGCCAATTCTTCTTGCTATGTCTTTTATCACTGTAGGTCCCAGGCTGGGAAAGATAGTGTCTCCGTGAAATGACAATAAGGTAGCATATTTATTAATAACCTGGGTATTTTAAAATTTCGAGCTCCTTTGAAACCATTTCCTACAGAAGTTAGTTTACGAATTCATGCCAGTATTTTAACCCTTCTGAGGCTATGAAAACAAACTTGCTTTTAATTGCAGTTTTAGCTGCATAATATTTTCCTGACAATCTTTATGTTGGCATATTTCATTATATAATTTTAACTTGAAGCCTATATCTTGTGCTGTTTTGTGTCATTAGGAAATGATGGACAGAAGTATTTTGACACTTGTCAAACCAGAGAGCTGTGACAAAATGGGAAAAGTGGGATTACTCATCATCTCGAGCTGGATTCATCTGGTCAAAAGAGAAAAAACAAAGCAACATAAATAAAGCAAAATGTGGGGTTTTCAACCAAACTGTGTTGCAAAAATTGCTATTTATTGGCTTTTTATGTTCTTTTCAAAAATATTTTCAGTTGTAGCTTTAAGAAAATTATCTCAATAGTCGAAGTTTTTGAGGAAACTTTTAAAAATCAGTAAGAAAAAGACCATTCAACTTTCAAGACTCAAGAATAGTAAGAACAGCTAAAACAAAACTTATCTCCCCTCCCGCATCCTCCTTTCCTTTCACCAGCCTGTGGTACCAAGATGTTCAGTATGCTGTGTTGGACCTGCCTTCTGAGTGCTTTGTTGAGTGGACAACAGGGCTGAGCAACTGCTGTTCAGTTGGGGCACTAGCGGTTCTTCCACCTATGCCTGTGCTGCAGGGATGTTTTCCTCATCATCCAGAGCTCTCTAGATTTCACTGATTGTATTTTCTCTTCATCACAGCCTGAGGATAAGATGTTTAAAGTGTAGGACTCTCTTTCCCCATGTACACAGATTCTCCTGTAAATCTCTGTGGTGCAATTCTGAAATCAAGCCAAGGGACAGAGGGTTAATCTTCCCCATAATGAGCAACTCTTTAGCTAAGCACTGGTTGCCGTTGATTTACTGTGTTTACCAGTTACCTAGTGCTTCTCCAGTGAATCCATTTGTGTCCTTTCCACAGTATATTCTTCATTACTTGTTTCTGTGGTATGTGTCAAAGAAGTTTTTTATGTAAAAAAACCCCAACAAGCCAAAACAAACACTAAAAAAGCAGCTATAAATCTCTAGAATGAACTGTATATGTTTTTAAAATCAGAGGTTTTGCAGTCTGTTTTTTTCAGACCTTCTGTAGAAGTATATGTTACACTGACTGAAGCCCAACTTCAACCCATGCACCAAATTCTAGTCAATTAAATATATGGGTTATGGTATTACTGAAAACAAATATGATGGAAGATACAGGATCACAGAATCATAGAATGGTTTGGGTTGGAAGAAAACTTAAAGGTCAGCTAGCTCCAAGAGTCCTGCCATGGGCAGGGACACCTTCCTCTAGACCAGGTTGCTCAAAGCCCCATCCAACCTGGCCTTGAGCAATTCCAGAGATGAGGCATACATTTTAAATACTTAACATGAGGTTTTCAACTTTGAGAGCTTTATTTTGCCAGTATAAATAAAGAATGTAGGTGATGATACTAAACTCTTTTCCCAGAAATACACTGTATCGGACTAAAATATAGATACTTAAATCTGAGAAGTTTTCATTAATTTTAAGAAACACCTACCAACCTGATAGGAATTTTTATGAGACTGTAGTTCAGGGGGTATAAATCAGGACAGTTCTACTCGAACGATGCTGTTTTATGTCATATGAAATTATAGCCTATAGACTTATAATCTTTCTAGTTTCACTCTTGCAAAATATTGAGTAACGTCAATTTCCACAGAAATAAGAGTTAGTTAAGAGAAAGAAGGATCTTACCAGATACCTCAGTAGGTTGCAGAAATTAAATTCTGAGCCCACAGGCTATAATCCTTGCTAACGAAAATATTATTTTGCACTACCTTGCATGGATGTTGTAGCATAGTTTAGAAGGTAAGGACAGTGAGTCTATAAATCTGGCTCCTGTTCATGGCTGAGCCATTGATTTACATTGCTTTTCTAGCACACAGAAGATAAATCTTAACAACCTTGCCAAAGTCTTGGCCATCTCATCTGGGCAGCAACAGGTCCCTTTAGGTTTCTGCAGAAACCAGGATAGGGTACTTCTTATCATCCAAGGTGGCTTCTCAGTGTGGCCTGAAACTGCATGATGGAGTTTGGAACATTGCTATAGGTCTTACTTAAAGGCATATCTTCTATGAATTTAAGCAAGCCCTTTTGTTACTTTGCACATTTATTTATCTATGAATCATAGAATCACTCAGGTTGGAAAAGACCTTTAGCATCTGAACACGGTACTCCAGGTGTGGCCTCACCACTGCTGAGTACACTGGGACAATCACTTCCCTAGTGCTGCTGACCACTATTTCTAATACAAGCCAGGATACTGGTGGCCTTCTTGGCCACCTGGGCACATGCTGGCTCATGTTCAGCTGGCTGTCAGTCAGCACCCCTAGGTCCTTTCTGCCAGACAGCTTTCCAGCCACACTTCCCGAAGCCTGTAGTGCTGCAAGAAGTTGTTGTGACCCAAGTGCAGGACTCAGCACTTGGCCTTGTTCAATCTCATACAATTCGGCTAGGTTCTTGTCCGTGGAGCATGAGTAAATTTCTCTGTCTCCATGTTCACACATTCTCTATCAAAAGAGGAGACTAATCTCAGTTGAGAGCTCTTCAGGCTTCTATAAAATAAAAAAATGTTACAGCATAATTATTTTAAGTGGAACTAATTGCATAGGTATGACAATAACATCTCCAGAACATTTTCTTGTTGTTTTCTAGTGTTTTGCAAAAGATGTGCATATTTAGACATTTGATTTGCAGTCTGCAACGACTGTTCCTAAGTAACAGGAATGCAAATTGAACAAATAAAAAAAAATAAATAGAAAAAGTAGTAATTTTTGAAAAAGGAAATTAATGAATACTCATCACAAAGACCTTCTTGAAAAGGATACAGAAGCCTTTCCAAGGTTACAGATACATGATTTGTCCAAATCAAACAATGACCTTGATGTACTGGACTCACTCTGTTCATAGTGTTTACTAATTGCTTTGTAGTACTATAGTGAACACAACTATTTTAATGTTTTTTTCACCATATACTTGACCTATGTGCCCACCAGGTCAGTGTGCACACTACTATATAATAGGTTGTCTGACTTACGTTTAACCTGCTTATGTGATAACATCACACATGCATCAGATGGGACTGACTGAAATTGTCTTGAACAAATAAATATGTTCTAATTATGACTGCAGGGGCTACATCTGCTATATTTAGGGTAAAATACATGTATAGAAATGGGGAATTCTGTATTTCTCAAGTATAACTGGCAGTATGCCACAGATATAATATCTTACTACAGGCCAAATCCTTGTCTTTTTGAAGGCAAAGACAAAAGACCTGCCATAATCAAAGAACATGAATTGCAATTTAAAAATATTTTACTTATAAGCAAATTCAGTTAAGAGAAGAAAACAAAGCTTTGAACTTTTGACGTATTTTTACTTACGTTGTCAAAAATGCTTATTTGTATTTTATCTAAATGAAATGCTTTTCTGACATTTTAATTGCTTCTTATGTTCTTTAACAGAAAGAAAATACCTTACACTTTTTTAACTTAACTCAAAGAAGCTTGTTAAGAAAACATACATTCTAATTTCATTGAAACTGCAGTCACCTCATTATAAAGTTCAAAGAACTTCAAATAATTTTAATGAAGGAGATTGAGTCATATTGCAAATGTCAGCATGAACATTTGTATTTGCTAGTAAAAATAAAGTATATAATTTAAAAGTAATTTTACTTTGCCAGCAAGATCTTTATTTTGAAAGATTGAAAAATATTTATTGCTATAATTATTGAGATCCTTCATCTGAGACCAACAGCTTATTGTGTTAACTATTATAAAAGTACATAATCAAATCTTACACATTATTTTCATGAAACAAAACTCAGTAAGAGTAAAGCAAGCAAATTCCTAATAGCTTGGGAGAGTCAGAAATGAACTACATGCCAGAACACAGCCTGGCAAAAACACTAAATTAGACTGAATTTTATAATTCCAGGATTTTTTTTTTTCCAGCATGTGAAAACCTTTTTTATTTTATGCATTTCTCACTATTTAACTCTCACTTATCTACAAACAGGTAATTTTTACTGACAATGCTTTTTGCTTTCATCAATTTTGCTTTATGTATTATCAAATATCATGGCATATTTTCTACAGAAATAAATTTCTAAGCTGCCTTAGAAAACATGATTCTGATGGTTTACAATTGGTGAGAGTTATTCTTAAAAAAATGTTAGTACAGTCACAGATAAATATTTTAAAAGCCCTTGAATTTTGAAAAATTGTATGTTATCATGCACACACAGAAAAAAGGTGAGTTATAATAAGGACCGAAAAAATACATCTAATTTTCTGCATTCTGGGAGTCAACTGAATAACAGCACCTTGAAAATGAAAGTAGACTAGAAATGAATCCTAATATAGGAAAAAATTTCAAACATATCCAAACCAAATAAAACTGGTTTTGTTTTTCACATCCTTCTAACTCACTCCATATTCCTTTAAGCAGCAGACATAATCACCTGTTAATGTCTAACCTTGTTCTCTTAATTTCACAAATATTTGTTGGAAAGTAGAGACAGCTGGTGTCCTGTTACCAATTCCTAAACCTATTCCTTTTATGGGCACAAATTTTGTAGACAAAGTATATTAAGTATCAGTGACCAGTAATAGAGATATTATATTATACCACCTACAGTTTTTAGCACAGTAGAGTCAAGGCAAACAGGTGTTGAGCTGCTACTGTAATATTTAATTTATATAATAAAGAAGACTTTTTTATTTGGGTATTTTTTGAAGCAGAAAAGGCTTTTTGTTTGCTCAGCCCAAAACTCAGATATGCCTAGGAGATAAATTTATTGACTTTGACATTAAGCCTGTGAGTCGAAGGGTACCAAAAGGAGATTATTTAGAACAGGATCATCTTTCACTCTGGGCCCAGCACCTGCAAATACAAAGTTTTGAACATATATAAAGTACTCTATACGGCAGATGCACCGGTCATAGCTTTCCTACTGATGTGATATAAAGTCCTCTACAAAGTGCTGTAAAGTACATTCATCAACTTTAAGCATAGAAGTTCTGGCACATATGGCAGCCTGTCCTTTCCTTTTCAGCTATGAGGTGTCCTTCAAAACAGGCTCCTTGTCTTAAAAGTGTGTTGCAAGGGCAGTGCCTGGTCTAGATCATTACATGGATGTAGAGAGAAAGAAAAGCTTCAAATTATTTAAAGATGTTTGAAATGCTACATTAATATGAATAGATCAAGTCACATTACAGACTCTGGCCAGAGAATCAGTTACATATTTGGGTTGTAAAACAGCTAAATATGTGTTCCTGAGTTTTTACCCTACTGTATATTCCAGAATTTACAATTTACTTGCTTTTTATGATCTTAAAGAGAGACTGGGCTCATGCAGAGAAAGCAATTCTGATAAATACACACTTCTCAAATTGCACTGCCTTATAAACCATCAAAGCAATTTGAAAATCAATTTGATGTTTGACAGGGAGCCAGTATATTCCCTTCAGGATACAACTCATATGCTGAGGCCACTTAGCGAGAGGAAAATTCTCATGATAAAATTTTGCCAAAGTTGGAGTATCTGCAAGATCATAGAATAAAATATGGTACGAGTCTAAGTCAAAGTTCAAAACATTGTTAGCTTTAACATGTATCTTCAGCTGGTGCACCTGGTTTCTGAATAGATGATACGATTGCATTCTCTTTTTCTGTCCTTACAGATGTGAGAGGACTACCAAAGGATGTAGTGCAGCTCTCACGCGTTTCCAGGCATCCTTTATTAAGTAGTAGGTATTGGCAAACCAGAGAAAAATTTCCTTAGTCTGTTGAGGTCATTCACTGAAACTTTTAAATAATTTCTGCAGAGATGACTCAAAAAGACTAATTTTTAAGAGCAAGGATTTTTTTTAATTTGTAGTTTGATTTTTTTTTTTTTTGTCTGAAATGGTCCATGTGTATCAGATTGCTGATATTCATAAAATATTTCCTCCTGAAAATTTTGTTCTGTTTTTCTGGACTATTTTGCATAGCTATTTTGAACTACATCAATGAATTTTTTTCTAGACCTCCAGCAATTCAATATTTCTATAGTTATACTAAAATCGGTGGTATTACTCTGAGTTATGTAACATGATATATAGACCCATTGTCTATGCTTTTAGTAGAAAAGTTGTAGCAAAGTTTTAGTTTCAAAAGGGAAAGGTTGACAATATTCTCACAGGTTAAAATAGATCTATTTGGAAACATGGATTTTTACCACAGGCAAGAAAGATGAAATTTGTAGTGTTCTTTTCAAAATTATAGACAAGATTATGTTTACAAATTGTCTAAACAGACCAAGTATATATTACTTCCCAGAAGACTAATCAATCAAGGATTTCTCAAGTCATCATGAAAGAAAACTGCCAAACGTTTAGAAATTAAAATTGTAGTGCAATAGGCATTCTCTGAGGTTAATCAATACATCTTTTTTGAGAAACTTTCAAAGCATAAATGAACAAATTACAAACTTTCAATAAGAAATTAACAAATTAACAAACTAAAGGAAAAGCTTAGAAAAGCTGTAAACGTCCTTACTGAAAATGAACTTAACTGTGGATGGCATTGGAAATATTAATTTATCATAGTCATCTGTAGATCACAGACAAGAATTTTAATGGACACACTGAGACATGGAACAGTTAAGGCATTTGTCCAAGGTCACATGGGAAGACTCCTGCAGAGCTGCAAATAAAACTGCTTCACTGTCCTTTCCTTATACTATTTACCTTTTCACTAAGTCATTCTCCTGCCATGAGATGAACTGCTTGCCTGTTAAAAACATAAGAACAAGTAAGGATCACTTTGGCCCCAGGTGGCAATGCGGGTGAGTAAGGGATAGTGTGTCAGCTACTTCTCTGAATTTTCTTTCAGCCCGACATGCAGCATAATGTTGTTTGAGCTTCTGTTGATTTACTGATATATATTTTCTCCTATTCATTTCCCATAGTCTGCCATGTCATGTGGGTAATTTATTTCTTGAGACATGTAGCTGTTATTACACTTGGGGCCATCTAGCTGTATTTTTCTTTGTCTTTAATGCTTCTGTGCTTAGTTCTGCTTACAGAACTCCACGGAAAAGATGGTGTACTTTGTCATAAGGCATAAATCTTCACAAAGCCTTCTTTAAACTCTGAATACATTCTTAGGGAAGGGAACTGCATCAGTAGTTGTAGACCAGATAAGATACTTAACATTGTAAAGTTGTGGCAACTGTGATTACTAGTACCATTGCAATAGTGCCTGAAACGTTGTGGTGCAACCCAAACCCAGGAAAATATTTGTAAGGACCAAACTGACAAAGTGTGAGTTAACTCACCTGTGGTGCTTTTCGTCTTTGTTAAAAAGAAAGGGGAATGAAAAAAGACAAAGCTTTGCTATACAAGTACAGTATAAAGCGAAGTGATCTGGATAGTGAGATGTCCTATTAATTGCAGAGATTAGTTTGCTTTTAACAAGTGATTAATTTTATTTCCCCCATTTCCCAGCTTGCATGCAGTTTCTTAGAATCATAGAATGTTTTAGACTGGAAGGAGCCTCTAGAGGTCATCTGCTCCAACCTCCCTATTTGAGTAGTAGGGACATCTCTACCTAGGTCAGGTTGCTTAAAGCCCCATCAAGACTGACCACTAGGTTGGTCAGGCAGGACTTGCCCCTAGTAAATCCATGCTGACTACCTAGGATTACCTCCCCGTCCTCCATGTGCCTTAGCATGTCCTCCAGGAGGATCTGTTCCATGATCCTCCCAAGCACAGAGGTGAGGCTGACAGGTTTGTAATTCCCAGGGTGGTCTTCTCTATGCTTTTTAAAGATGGGTACGATATTTCCCTTTTTCCAGTCGCTAGGGACTTCACCTGACTGCCACGACTTTTCAAATATTATGGAGAGTGGCTTGGCAACCGCATCAGCCAATTCCCTCAGTACTCTGGGATGCATCTCATGAGGTCCCATGGACTTGTGTGTGTTAAGGTTCCTCAGATAGTCATGAACCTTGTCCTTGCTTACAGTGGGAGGGACTTGGTCTACCTGGTTACTGTCTTGTGGGCCATTCTTCCTTGAAATGTTTCTTCTGCTAAATCCTGTTTTTACGGTATGTAGCATTGTATTTCTTAATATCAGCTATCTTAAAATACAGGTGTTTGGAACATGTGAACTCATGCCTATGAATATTTTAAAAATTTAAGTCTGAGTATATAAATGGGATACAAGAGTTCTGCCTGCCCTTGGGACTCCCTTAGCTTTCATTTACTAGCAATATTATTTTTGGTTCTCGTTAAGAGTAATTTCTGCCCTTTTTTTTCCTTGCAGTAAAGCTTGTAAAAGGTCAGACATTTCATATCATTACCTTCCATAGAATGATGGGTTTCCATGTGGCTTTCTGGATGGATATTTATCCATGGTTGTTCTTTTATTGGCAATAGGGAAGATGACTAGTTTGTCCTTTGCGACAGGCTTGATTGAAAGCTGTCATATATGTTAAATATTGTGGGAATTCACGTCCTTCTGTGGGTATTTCAGAACTCTGATGCTTTGTATGGATCTTTATGGTGAGAAGAAGGTGCAACTGCGATGAGTCACTTTGTGGGAGCTAAGTCTCTTCATCTCAGCAGGTTGTTGCTGAAATTTTTATTCTTATCAGTGTAAAACCTGAGTATTCCTTTCAAAGTTTTTCCTTCAGTGAAGTGTTCTCCACTTCTTTGATGTTATTTGCATCTGCAGTGAATTCACATTCAAAAGTAGGACTTAGAAATTTCCTTAGGAAGAAGAAAGAAAAAGAAAAAGAGGAGAGATTGTTAGAAGAGGTATAACCTAAAAGGAGGAGAGAATATAGAGTTAAGGACAGCAGACCTCCTGTGGATGAGATCTTTATATGCAAAAGGCCTTTGCATGGCTACCCCTCCAGCAGCCCTGAGTTGTAAGCTGTAACCTTGGGAAGCTGTCCTGGCAAACTTTGTGTTGATATTTTGGATCTGCAAAAGGAATTTGAGGTGGTTGCTGATGCTTCACTTTACAAAACTTGAAGCATATTCTTTCCAGGCTCTTAGTCATTTATGCCCCCTCCCTTCCCCCTGTTCTTGTATCGCTCTTTCCGCCTTCTTGACCCTCCTTTTCTGTTGAGACTACTATCAAAGTTATTTCAGTATGTTACAGAGTGTAATTTGAAGTCCCCCTGACTGATGAGAATTCTGGGTTTCTTTGCCTTTCAGACACAATTAACACTGGAAGTAAAAGAACACCAGAAAGTCAACAGCAGAGATTTTAAAACATCTTCATTTAAATAATGACTGTTGTTCATTAGTACTGCTGTGAAGTTTCATTTTAAAGCATGTTAAAGAGCTTCTTGGCTCCAAAATTAGAAATAAAAAAATTATTTAGGGTGATTTGAATTTGTTTGTAAAATCATGAAAGCTAAAGTAATTCAGGCAGTGGCTTAGATTTCTGTTTCATAACTTCCTTCTTGAGACTTGTTTGAGGTTCAGTGAAATTGTTACTCAAGTTTATCTAAATATGATATATTACTGAAGATACAGTAAACGGGTAACTAGTGCTAATAGAAGGCTCTTGGATCAACAGATTGGATGGATAGCATGGCAGTCTTGGTATAGATGCTTCTGTTTTCTCTTGATCCCTGCTTGTTTTCTGGCAGTATGGATAGCACTTTTGTGACTGTTAGATTTAAGAAATTATTGAAAAGAATGTGCGGTGCATTTGAATCCCTGCTTTCCATATTTTTTGTTGTCTTTCAAGTGTGTGTTTCCAGGTCTAAAAAGACCTAATTGAACAATCCTCCTCCAAACCCCCTCCCCAGAGAAAACAAAAACATCCTTCCTGATCTAGAACTCCCTCAACAAACATATATTAGTTTTTAAACAATTGAAATCCTACCTTATGGTATACATTGTTGTAATTATGACACCTGCACTTGGTGTTATGAAAGGGAAAAGTCTGTGTTTCTATCCAAGCAGCACACTGGGGCAAAAAACCCCAAACATGTTCACTTTAGTATTTTAAAATAAATTTAGAAACCTCCATCAGCATTTTAAAGTGTTCTCTTAGACCTTCCTTTGAGTTTCAAGAAGTGCACAAGAATCAAAGGGACTTCTACGTACTGTATTCTAGCAGGTATATTTTTTGCATGATATTTGGGTGAAGATAGCTTTGGTACTTTTATTTATGAATTTTCTTGGCTCAACTGTATTTTCTTCCTGGCAAGATTAGGTTGTAAGTTTAGTTAAATGGATTTGGGGCTGGTTAGACACAAGGTTATCTCTAATTAAGTCAGCTGGTCTCTATAGTTCATAAAGGTTGAGATAAATGTGTTTTGCTTTCAACTCTGCATCTATATTGTCTGTTAACTGGTTCTACGTTATTAGAAAATTTGAGAACTCATTCTCTTATTCTCTCAGGCTGATTCCATGAAATAAGTTTCTGATATTTCTTCTTTTGTGACTCAAATAGAATACTTGGTGATATGTGAATAGAGTATGTGCATAGTACATCATGTCCTGTGATAAGTGAGAGCATCTGTGCAGTTGCTGTTGAACAAATTATGTTTTCTTTTGAGGTCTGGATAATAATTTTGATAGTTAAGAGAAAGGTCAGCATGGATCATTTTAAAGATTCAAAATGGTTACTGAGTTGTCATATGGCTATTCAGACTTAGAAAATATAAGTTGTCTTCCTCGTCTATTCAGGCTGCTCAGTAGGAGTTTTAAACCCCTTATGTCAATCCGTATGTATGCATTTTTAGGGTAGCTTTCTGTTGAAGCACTCATTCTGAACAAATCGCCTTAGATTATGCTGTTCTGCTGAGTTCTGTGTGAGTACACAAAAATTCCACAAATAGTTAAAGCAGCAAGATACTTGAGTGCCCCTAGCTTACAAGTAACTTTGTTTCACACCTGCAGTTTCTCTGCGTCTTCTGACATTGGCTGTCTAAATAAACCATATTATGATGCTAAGGAAAAAGTTACTATCTAAACTTGGTTTTGATTAAATTGGTAAAAATACTGAACTATTTCTATATTGTAAGTTGAATTGTTAATTGTGAGACTTGGGGTTTTAAAAATTTTTATTTGTTTTTAAATTTGTTTATTTAAACAAACACAATTCAGATCTGATTCTGTAATCCTCTAAGAATTGATGTCTGCCAGTATGGAAGACTTTGATTATACCCTAAAGGCTCTGGGTTAAGAAATTATTTTCTCTGTTTGCACAATTTCATTCATGCTGCCAATTCTTCATATTATGGGTTTGTTGTTTTTTTTTTTTTAAATTCCAGCCTCTTTATAAAGCACACTTGATTTGTTTAGCTTTTGGTACTTTGTTCAGTTTAACATGGAAGATATTTGTTTAGTATGCAACCTGTATGCACCTTTTTGGGAGTGAAGTCTAAATCAAATTTCACATTTTTATGCATGGAGATGTCATTAGGGGAGCCAAAGCTAAGACTTTGCATTAATTTGCAGTAGTATCCCGACAAAAAATACTGTGTAAATGCTGAAACACAGGAAGATGGAAATCTGGTGAGAAATGCAGGAAGACCGCTGAAGCAGAAAAAGTCTCTGTTTTTAATCCAGATTCTTTTGTTTATTAGTTGATTATGGGGAAGATGGATAATATTAACAACAATGGATTCATAAATGCTGGCTACAATTGAAGAATTTCAGTTTGTGTACTTGGAAAGCACATATGAAAACTTGATTTGCTTTTATAAAATTGCGTTATAAAAATATGGAAACATTAATGATGTTTTGATTAAAATGACACAGGTCATTATTATAATCTCACTTAAATTTTGTTAATGCTCAGTATGTGTAAAATGGGTTATGTTAAAGATGAAGCTCAACTTAGGTTATGTTCTCTTTTATAACTTCTAGAAATATAAAGAGAAAGATAAACACAAGCAAAAATATAAGAAGCAATCGGAGTCCTCACCATCCTTGGTTCCATCTCTTACTGTAACTACAGAGAAAGTAAGTCAGTGTGTTTTTCCTCCTCTTCCACTTCAATTCCTTACGCTGAAATTTCACGATGTAATTTTTCCACTGTATATAGAAGAGCTTTATCACGGCATAGATTCTATAATTATCAAGCACACTTAGTATTTTTTCCTATAATATGAAATACTGAAGTACTTCGAGGTTTATTATATGGAGAAAGGCTTAGAGTTTTGTAACTGAATAGTGAGTGATTTAATGACCTCGGTCAGGTGCCACTGATACTTCAGTAAGTTTTATTTCATTGACTTAGGTTTTAGAAGATCTTTCCTTTGAAGTTCACTTGTGTGTGCTGCGCTGTCACTGAACCTTTAAGCATTGAAGCTGGTAATGAAATTACAGCTCATGCTTCATATACTTGTAATATCACATTGCCTTTTTAGCAGTCTGCTCCGTTAGGTTCTGTGGTCTTTCCTTCCTGTTAATGTGCTACCAAATACCTAACTGAAGAGACAGCGTAGAGGCTTAAATAAGGACAGTTCTCATTGTATTCCACAATAGTCGCTTTCACTATCCACCAAAAAAACTGCACTAGTGATGGCCTTGCAGAGTGGGCAGCAGTATGGAGAAGTGGGTATTCTGAATTCAAAGTTGGAAAGCTGTCGTCCCAATGACGTGGCAATATTTGACATCAGAGTCAGGGAATTGTGGCTTGAATTAACTAGGCATCAATACGTATTGTTTTTTAGCAAAGATGCTGAAGCTTGTGTTAACTTTATGTAATTTGGTTGCTGAGATTACAATATTCAGCAAATCATAAACTAAGACATCATCAGGAGAGAGTAAAGCAATTGAAATACCAACTTTCTCTAATCTCTGGAAGTATTCCCTCAGCTAGTGGTATCGACTGGATGGTTGAGCCCAGAGAGTCGTGGTGAACAGAGTTAAATCCAGTTGATGGCCAGTTGATCATAAACCGTGTTCCCCAGGGCTCAGTTTTGGGCCCAGTCTTGTTTAATATCTTTATCAATGACCTGGATGAGGGGATTGAATGCAGCCTCACTAAATTTGAAGATGACACCAAATTGAGCAGGAGTGTTGATCTGCTTGAGGGTAGGAAGGCCCTGCAGAGGGACCTGGATAGGCTGGATCGATGGGCTGAGGATAATTGTGTAAGGTTTAACAAGACTAAGTGCCATGTCCTGCACTTGAGGCAACACTACATGCTTGGGGAAGAGTGGCTGGAAAGCTGCCTGGCAGAAAAGGACCTGGGGGTGCTGGTGGACAGCCAGCTGAACACGAGCTGGCAGTGTGCCCAGGTGGCCAAGAAGGCCAACAGCATCCTAGCCTGTATCAGAAATGGGGTGTCCAGCAGGAGTAGGGAAGTGATCGTGCCCCTGTAGTTGGCACTGACGAGGCTGCAGCGTGCGTACTGTGTTCAGTTTTGGGTGCTGCAGTATAAGAGAGACATTGAGGTGCTGGAACAGGTCCAGAGAAGGGCAGCAAAGCTGGTGAAGGGTCTAGAGAACATGTCTTAGGAGGAGTGCCTGAGGGAACTGGGACTGTTTAGTCTAGAGAAGGCTGAGGGGAGACCTTATTGCTCTCTACAACGACCTGAAAGGAGGTTGTAGAGAGGTGGGTGTTAGTCTCTTCTCCTAAGTAACTATGGATAGGATGAGGGGAAATGGCCCCAGGTTGCAA
>JAVSBS010013930.1:0-67419 GCA_033124195.1 Coracias cyanogaster
CAGGGTTTAACTACGAATGAACTGGTATGCAAAAAAAAGTTTTGCAATGACAAAAAATTGATTAATTTATTTTATAACAACTATAACATTAAAAGTGCATAAAATAAAATACATATTGAATATATGCTATCTACTAGGGATTATTTGTATAGTGATTCATAATCATTTTCCCTCTTAGAACATAAAATATTTTATTGAAGATATAATTGAAAAGGGGACAAAAAAATGTAAATCTGGAAGGGTTATGAAGAGGTCAACTACTTCATCCTCTGGGTTTGAAGCAGCATGAATTATGTTTGGACCTCTCCTAAAAGATTGCCTAACATATTGTTAAAACCTTTGGTGACATGGACTGAAAAAGCTCTTCAGGTAATCTGTTTCAGTGAACAGTTGTCCTCTCAATGGCAAATTGCTTCCCTGACATATAACCTAACCATCATATGTAGGAGACTAGCCCAATTACTTAACCCTTCTCACACCTTCCATGAGTATAAATAATAACAGAACACATATTTCTAAAATATTGCAAATTTGAAGAGTTACTATTTCTCTTCTATACCTAAACAATCATGTTGTTCTACTTTCTTAAGACTTTTTCCAACTTCCTCTTTGTCTTTCCTTTTTTTTCCCACTGGATTTTCAACAATTTATCTACACTTACCTAAAATTAGGCAAGATATCCAGCTGAAGTCACACTAGTGCAAAGTGGAATAATTCAGATGTCTTCCATCTAGCTCCTCAGCTGTGAACCCCAAAATAGCACTTGATTCTAACAGAACAGCATCACATTGTGTTCAAGTCCACAATGATCCCTTAATCCTCTCCTCCGTGTTGTTGTGCACCTACCTATAGGGCATTTTGCTTTCACATATTTATCCTTTCTGAATACAGGACTTCATCTTTGTCTTTAGAAGATACTGTTGCTTTAAAGTTACTTTCCCTGTTACTGAGGTGTCCCGGTTTGAGTTAGAACCAAACCAATTCTATTCAGTGATTTTACTTTTCATCTGAGTCTCTGCTAATTAACAGCACTTTCTGAAGCTAACAGCATGTTTTTGCAGACAGTGTCTGCTTCTAGCAGTGATAATACTTGATGTTTAGAGTTACTACCAAGGACTGATGTGCAGACCAAGGTCACTGCTAACTCTTGTGTACCACATCACGGGGTGCAGAAAGTGAGAGGCCACACCTGTGGGGAAGAACAGCCAGGACAGGTGACCTTAAACTGACCAATGAAGTATTCCGTATTTAGTATAAAGCTGAGGGATCACGAGGGTCTCATCCCTTCTCTTCCTCTTCTTCAATGCCCTTGGCCCTTCCTTTGGGCATTCTGCCTTCTTGGCCCATCCCTTCTCCATTCTGCCTTTGATTCTGATTTGTGTGTTCCTGAACCCAGCTCCTGAACCCAGTTCCCATCAGTTGCTGAGCCCAGTTTGGGACTTTGCCAGTGTCTGTTCCACAGCATCAGTGGTGATGGTGATGTAATTGCCATCAGAAGGAGGTTGGGTTCAATTCTGTTTTGTATATAGTTGTATACATTCAGTTTTATTATTATTATCTTCATTAAAGCTGTTTTAGTTTTCTAATCTGGAAGCCACTCTCTCATTCCCATTTGGGAGAGGAGGGGGCCATAAGTCTCTCTCTCTCTTATCCTCTTTCTCTTCCTCTATTTTGGGGGGAAATAAGGGTTCACAGAGAGCAACTGTTGTAGGTCTGGTGGACTAACACACCTCTGCAGTTCCATCAATAAATACTAACTTGACTGTTAATTTACAAAATACAAACCTATCTCAAAGCTACATACTGTACCACATTACTTTTGTATACCTGTTACTGTTAAGAATATAATAAATATCGACAGCAGTAGTAGGTGACAAAATCCAAGACTAACTAGGTCATAAAGGGCTTCAGTTGTGTTCAGTGTGTCTACATTTGGCCCATAATTAGCAAAAAACCCCAAACAAATAAATCCAAGAAATAAATAAGCAGCTTGTTAAACAAAACAAAACTAATCCATCCTACCTAATGTCCCTCCTACATGTGCTATAAAACCCGTAGGCAACTCAGACATAAGCTACATAAGCTTATGTGCAGACCTAAATGACAAAACACTACTCAATACTACAGCATCTATCAAACATACCAACTGACCATACATTTTGGGCAATAATAGTCTACCGTTCGGTTACTAAATGACAAACAGGAAATGAAAACAGCAGCTGTTGTATGTTTGCTGTGCTCTGTGACAGAAAACATTTAAAGAAGTTGCCTTTAAATTAGGCTTTTCTGTATAGGATGCAGCAACTCTAGAAACTCAGTTTATCTTTTACTTGGTAAAACTTCAAAAGGCAATATGATGAAGCAGCACAAGTTCCAGCATTTTGGTTTTTCTCCTTCCCTATTGCTCTAGACTTCAATGCCAGGTAATGACAGAATATTTTCCAATGTTTAGAATATTTCCTTTCCAACCCAATAGAATATAGATTTGTAAATTAGTAATTACTGAACCCAAATAATGAGAAGCGGTTCCTACACTTAGATGGAAAAGCTAAAAGGACTGTGTCTTTCAAACTTCCTAATACGCTGCTAAACACATTAAATACTTTAAAACTGCAACTAGATTATAATGCATTGACTTTTATTATGCAATATTTATCACAAAATATTGAAGAATGTGCATCTCCATTTTCTTTCTGAAAAGTAGACTATAAATATAGTAATTTTGTTCTCAATACTCATTATAACTAGCATGATGGAGATCAGCAGAAGCATCTTAAAAGCTAAACATCACTAGAGTTCAGGATTCCAGCTGTAGCTGATTCACATTAGCAGCTGGAAACACATAATACAGTATATTACTGTATAGCGAAACTAGATGATGAGTATAATCATGCCCTAAACGCTCTTCTTAAAGGCATCCAGATAACATTATTTGCCTATGCCAAAATGACAACTTTATGCATGTTGTAATATAGCCGGACATGTAACTTCTACAAGCAATGCAAGTTGCAAGTAAGCAATTTCATCATAAACTGGGTTTCCACAAAATATCACACAAATTTCACTTGCAAATAAATCAATACAGTTTGTGAACAAGAGTAACTCCAATTTTTATGTTTCATTTTACCGAGGCAACAGAACATTTTAAGAAGTGTGTATAAAAACAACTCTGAAGTACTAGAATGAAGAACTCCATGGAGCTGTAATGTGGTTATGTCACACAGAGATACAAGTAACTCAGTTCTGCTCTCAGACCTCTTCTATAGTTGTTTCAAAACTTAACCCAAATATTTGAAAAGCTTTGATATTCATTCAGTATCTCAGACAGGCTACCGAAATGGTTCATTGTGCAAAATGTGTCTATACACATAGTTGCTCAGAATCTGTGTTTATGTCAGGTCTCTAGAAAGAGTAGAAAGGAGCAGATCCTTCTTGGTTACACTTAGCAAACTACTTAGCTGATTTGTACCTGTCATCACATAACTGTGATTGGGCACAAACATCTATAAGCAGTGAGCTTGTTTATTCTCACATCTGCAGATCAATGCATGAAAAACACGTCAAACCATGCCTTGCCCATTTTGCTCAACCCTAGAGCAACCTGTGATACTCATGTCTCACGTTCCTTAGATGTAAGAAAGAAGTTATTCACTATGAGGGTGGTGAAACAATGGGACAGGTTGCCCAGGGAAGTTGTGGATACTCCATGCCCATGGCAAGGAGGATGGAACTAGATAATCTTTAAGGTCCCTTCCAACCCAAACCATTCTATGACTCTATGTTAGGTTTTTGTTTGGGTTTTTTTAATGTATATACTATCTTTCATTATTAAAAATAGACATTGTCTGAGTCTACTATGCTCATACACATTATTTTCCATTCACAGTCCATAGCTCTGAAAACCCACAAAACTTTAAGAGTTTTTGTATTTGAAAATAAGCCCTCATAGAAACAGCATGAAATCAGAAACATCACCAAGAGCAAGAACTGAGATAGGCAGACAAACACCTAGGGTTCTCTTTACTTCTACATACAACTAATTAATCTACTGTAAACCCTAAAAAGGTTTTGAGAAGGCAACTGGTTACTTGTCCTATTTTTTTTTTTATTTTAGTTCTGATTATTTATTTTAATATCACAACCCATGCAATCTTTGTATAAAAAGAATTACACCACAACCATAATAGATCATCTGTATGGAAAGCTTTCTTAATAAGGTTAAAGTAGGTAATAAGGGCCACTGGGACAGCAATTGAAGCGTGTGGAAACAAGCATATATCTCAAAGGATAGAGAATTAAAACCTTGAACAGTAAAATAGATTATTTTTTTAATTCCCCAAACATTATCAATTTATGCTTTTCCAGACACTAGAAGACAAACTTGGGTAACTAACAAGACTGATTTAAAAAATACTATAATAAATTAAACGCAGATCTCAACAGATTTTTCTGATGTCAGTAAATATGTTATAAATATAAGCACTTCTTCAGTTGGAGAGTGGGAATTCCAGGTGTGACCTTTCAGCAATGATTTTATTCAGCCATTAAAAATTCCATACAGAATTTTCTTCATCGCCACTTGTGATCACTGCAGTTGTCATGTCAAGAAATACACTGGAAAGCTTTACACCTTGTCTTGACCTGATACATTATAGATGGTGGTTGGTTATGACACCTAAAGAACAAAATAAAACTTATGCAAAAGAAGCACTAACCACACTCAAACGACTGAGTTTCAAATACATACTTAGTCATTTATTCTCAGAAACAAGGTAAGAAGACATATTGCTTTTCCTATGAATTACTTATTGCATCTGCACCCAGTTTGGATGATGGGGAACTTAACAGCGAATCTTTCAACTTAATCATATTGCTGTTAGTGAAGTAATATTAAAAAAGAACTCTTGCATTTTTTCATGTGTCATTTTTTCTATGTTCTTCTGATGGTTCAAGAAACACAGGTAAACTCTAAAAAAAAAAAAAAAATAGCTAAGACTGCATACTATGTCCAAAGTTCAAATATTTGACTGTAATTTATCATCTGCTATTCATAGTCATACCAAAATTAAGACTGTTATCTTTTTCTTTGTATCTGACTTTACAAAAAAGCAGTTCACTTCGGTGTTGGCAATAGAAAAGACTCCTTGCCAGTCCATTTTGTCAGCCAATATCCAGTTTGATGCCTACTGTTATGGGATAACTCCACACAACACACCACCTCTTCTGTCCTGAGTGACCACCATAACAGATTACACCCAAGGTCATGGACTAAATTAAGTCAATGGACATTTTGTGGACATTTATAGATATTTCACAGACATTCTACAGGGGGCATCCATAGGCTAAGGGAATGATAACTGTGTATTATATCAAAGGATAGGAAGGAGGGTGGGGGCTAATGAGGATGTATTGGATAGTATGAGAACTGAGCATGATGTAAATGGTATGATATAAGAGGTGGACAAAGTGACGGTGTTGGTGGGGGTAAAGTTATTTTTCTTCATAGTAGCTGGTATGGGGCTATGTTTTGGACGGAGGAAGTGGAGGACATTTGGAGTGATGGTGTTTGTCTTTCCAAGTTACCGTTATGCATGATGGAGCCCTGCTTTCCTGGAGATGGCTGAACACTTGCCTGCTGATAGGAAGCAGTGAATGGATTTCTTGTTTTGCCTTGCTTGTGTGTGTGACTTTTGCTTTACTTATTAAACTGTTTTTGTCTGAACCCATGGGTTTTCTCACTTGTCTGATTCTCTTTCCCATCGCACCAGGGGAGAGAGAATAAGCAATTAGGTGGGGCTTAGTTGTTGGCTGCGGTTAAAACATTGACACATGAAAATGAGAAATTATTTTTATAGGGATACACTGTGAGAGATAAATTTCATCCTTACTACAGATCTTTTTGATCTCATATCATCTTTCACTGAACATTTGAAATTTTACTTGACCAGATGCACGAAATTCACAATCAACTAGTTGTACTGAAAAACATTTCATTTCCTGTAAATGATTCTAATCTCCTGCTACGGTTTTAAATGCATATATGTGTTGCATATACAAACTAATGCAGGGAAAGTTGTCAGCTGTTCTACAATGTTCCCGTAGTTCTGAGAACTACAGCAGAAAATTCACAAATTCAAACAATTCAGAATTCCAGACTTCAGATTTTACAATAACCCTCCCCCATATAAAGCAATACTAGCCACTAGTTCTCTATTGGAAAGAGACCGGAGGAACGAATATGCAGAATCTACAAGCATATGCCTGAATATTCAGACTTTCAAAACTCATAGAACAGTCATTAAGTTTTTCAGGCAGAAAATAAAGTAGTATTAGATACAGAATTTAAAACATTGTTAAAGAAGCTTAAAAAAAAAAATTCAAAGAAGATATAATTGTTTCAAATATGATGCTTTTAATATTGACCTTAGCCCAAATTTTCTTTTATCTGAGTATTAAAAAAACACCTCTATTCCTTCTTTAATTATATTTCTACTCTACTGAAATTGTTTGCAGGCAAAATTCATTTAAGAGTTGATCTACTTTTACAGCAGGTATCAGTAGTCCTGGCTTTCCATATCACTCTCAGGTTACTACATGCAATAATATGCCTAAAGTGTTGGTATATAAAAACCTGGAAGCACTGTCTGTGAGGGGATATGTAATCTGGAAGCTTTTTGCAGCAAGAAAAAAAAAAGTGATTTTTAACACCAGGGACTAAGCTGATGGGCTGAAAAAATCTCTGTGTAGGTGGTCAGCAATTAACATTAGAAAATTACATTGATATTTAAACTCTCTTCAGCTTGCATTTCATTTGAGTTAGTTTCAAAAGGGGCAGCTCACACTTTGCAAGTCTAACAAGAATATCCACAGACTGCTGACATGAGCTGTTGATGTGGTTGTCACAGCTTTGTTCTGTACTGGGCCCTTTCCTCATGAGCCCTTCGCTCTTGGTCTGTAGATGTACATATTGGTCACACCTCCAGAATAGACCAGATGCATTTTATGAACAGCTTAGTTCTGTCTATGAGTCATCAAAATAAGGACTTATTAGAGAACATCTTTACCAGAGTGTGGGTACACAAACTGCAGTCAGCATATGCACCTGGCAAGCAGACACATTAATGATGTTACATGGTCCATTGTAGAGACAGCACCAAATGAGAGCTTCCAAATGACCGCTACAAGGAATAAATTGAGGTGAACAATGTTCTGCAATGAAAATATTGAAACATCATGGCTTATAGGTAGCGTAGGAACTGAGCCGAGGAGATGTAGCAAGTTAATATATTATGATGAATTAAAAAATTATAGACAACCAAAGAAAAAATTTTTCAAAGTCATCAAGAAAAACCTAGCCACCAGGGAGGTAAAAAAGATGAAACCAGAGAGAAGAGGCAAAAAAGCCAAGATTAAGTGAAAAGAAGGGAAGAAGCTTAAACTCAAAGATCCAGATCAGAAAGCTCAGAAAACCAAGTGTGTGTAAGAAATACTATTACAGAAATCTCAAAATTCTGAACTCCAGTCATCTGTATTTACAGCATTTCAATACTGGGAAAGTTTTTCTAAAATGGGAAGAGATACAGTTTATAAGGAGATGGACTAAGACTCTACAATAACTGTAAACGAATACTTAACATAATAACATGACAGGGAAGTTTTATTATCTAATTAATAATTGCTTCCTTACTATTATTATGTTGGCCTCTGCCTGTGCTCCTTCCAACACTGCCGAAAGCTTGTTACATTACTCACCTTAAAAAACCAACCCCCCTTCCTAATATATAACATGTAAGCACGTTTCTTGTACTTATTTCTCGTATTTCTTTACCCTTTCACATAACTGAATTCCATTCACATCCCAGAATTCACAAGAATATGATTGTATACCTATTAATATATATATTATATGCACATGATATATTTCATATTATATATACTAGCTATTGGGTATATACCATTTTAAAATATTCTTTTGTATAAGATAACCATATTCTGTTATATAAACTTATTCATTCAATATCCATAGCTTCATATAACACCCATTATTATATTCTACAAAAGAATATATAAAACAATATATGTGTGAGATAAATATATATGAATGATATACTATACAATAATGTGTGTGAATACTTATACATTACTACCTGTAAAGTATAATGCACTGTGGTACATTTGAACGAGTGAAATAAAGTTACAGCAATGTATACAACCTTCAATGAAGGGACCTTCATTGAAAAATAAAGAATCACAACACTTCCATGGAATACTGTCAAGAAACTTTTGAATAATATTATTTTAAGAAATTAAAGACTAAGTATAGTAAAAGTGACTGTTTACAGGAAATGGCATGACTCTTAGGGTAGTCCTCTTAATCATGAGTTCTGAAGTGAAATATTGTTACCAATCCCAAGATGAAAATAGTATTATAGTAAAGAAATTATTTGTGAACCCTGAACACTTCTGAACTGTACAACAACTGCATGTTCAGTCTTTATCGTATTTTGATTCATAATGTGAGTTTTACAACATCCTGGAAGAACATATACCAGACAAATAATTACCCAAGGTATTCCTCAGTAATGCAAACTGAAAGTCTTCTGGTAAAAAAAATGGAAAGGAAAAAACCAAACACTAAACTAGTCCACAAGGCAGATAAACAAATTACTATTGAGTATTTCTAACTCATCCTTGACATCTCTGCCAACATGTGTCTTCTAGACAACTTTATTACACAATTACAAAAGCTAAACAAGCATGCAAACCCCCTTTATAGCAGAATAGTGTCTAGCTTCAATCATTGCTGGAAATAGAGGAAACATTTTGAAATGTCACCCGTTTGTAGCAAAAACATTGTGCAATAAAGGATTCTGAGTGAAAGAATGCAAAAAGGAGGGTGGTGTTGCTATTGTTGTTTTGCTGTTGGAACACAGCCAAGAGAGATTTGTAGTTCAGTGAATGAGTGGCAGAACAAACTCCAGCTGTGAACATGTGCTCTGCGAGATTCAATGAGGTCCCTAGCAGCTGAGTAGCTCACCAAAGTACAGCGACCCACTCTTGCCTTGCCCACCTCAAAGCAGACAATAACAACAGAGGTATCCCCGTTCCTATCCTAGGAAACCAAGGAAACCTTTCAGGGCTGTTCCTGAGAAGTTTGTACACGCACCTCTTTCATATTCAGTACGACTCCTGCAGTTTAGAAGTTTGCACATGCAGTCACTCATAGCATAAATAGAAACTGGCAACACAACTATGACTACTCCTCCTTAAAAACCTTGTAAGCCTTCTCTTCAAAGAGATTTATGAATAATTGGAGCTAAATAATTCATGACACTGCGGATGCCAGTCCAAATAGCCTCTTCCTTTCTAAGGTTTCAGTTTGTAGATGTGTGATCAAAAGCCTTCATCAGTCATGATAGTGGCATTTGTACGCAGTCCAAACAAACCGTATTTGCATCTGAATGTTTTTCATTGAAATGAGAGACGTAATATGCAAGCCAAGTTCCAACTAAAAGGCATTTTATGCTATTTAAATTCAGTCAAATTAAAGGCTGAATGCAACCTAAAAGGTCTACTCTCAGAACAGTAATTTGACACATCATAAATAAGACACATTTTTTTGTTAGAGTACCTCAGCACTTGTCTGAAAATTTTACACAGCTTCTTAACAGTGCTACCTCTTGAGGAATAATAAAGAAGAGTCCTGCATATAAAGTAATGAAGTGAACAGAAACTTAAACACTCTGACAGCAGTTTAAAGATTTCACTTATCCTTACGCAGTTACGTGAAGCGAAGCAGGTACAAGTAGTTGCTCTATGAAGGCAACATTAACCTTGAAGAACTTGCTACTACACTTTTGGACAAACAGATATGCCTCATACACCAAATCCTTACCCTGTTTTATTAATCCCATTTACTAGTAAGATAAGGATCATTCTTTGCCACACCCATCGCTCAGCTTTACCAATACATTTTAAAGTACCACAAGCAGTCCCTCAAAAAATAAAAAAGGGAATAAATCAATCCATAAAGAACTCAATTATTAAATGTGGAAGATGTCACAGGAATTTCACTTCGGCAGGAGAAAAAGCAGTAGGATCAGAGTAAAAGTCTTGTTCTTGTCTAGGGGAATTAAATAAAACTCCCATAAATTGAGGTTAACACTATTTTTGAAAAGACTACTAAAAGCCTAAAATGCCCTTTTCTTATGAACCTTAGAAGCAATAAACAAGATAATGCTTTTTAATTGCCATGCGGGTTTGCTGTAAATGTTTTTTTTTTTTGAGAAAGTCTTCCTATTGTATTTAGCAATGACATGAGCTGGTGAAACCTTATATTGAAGCATGTCACAGGTCTGTCACCTCATCTGAAGAACATCTGAGTTGTTTCTTTTAGTTGGCTTGGTTTTGATTCTATATTTGTTTTTTAAAAAATATATCAGTTTACTTTGTAGAAAACAGAATCTCATTAACTAGTTATCCAAAATATATTACATTGAGGTCTTAAAGTCCTTTAATTCAGCAATCAGTATACACACTGTATATGAGACACACTATGATGATCCCAGTGATGTTGAAATTCATTCATATATAATCTGTTTAAATATTTAGAGAATGCATGGTTTTAAGGTATCAATTTTGACATGGAAAAAGTTCGCATGAAAAAAAGTTAGTAAGAAGAGGAGTGTACTCCAGAAAGCAAGGCTACTCCACAGCATGAAGGTACAGACTTCTCAGGAAAACAACAGGGAATGGCTTGTGGCAGACTAGCAAACCCAGCCCCAACACTGTGAATGCTAATGAGCATAGCCAAGGAACAATGCTGGAACATCATATATTGGAAGATGACACTGATGAGGGCAGATGTAGAAAAATGATTATCAACTTCAGACCCCTAGAGCAGCGTGAACGAAATCACATCCTTGTGTTCTGGGAAATAAAACAGGCAACTTGGATAGAAATAAAGACAGCCTTTAATTATCTAAAAGTAAATTGAGAGCAGCCCATGATAATTCAGAAGTTGCGTTATTATAGAACACAATGCAGAGTTAATTCAGAAATCAGTTAGTTCAAAAACATCAACAGCTGGGTTTAATAATAGATACAATGAATCAGAAATGAAGAAAAGCTTGAGACAGAAGATTATTGAGCAATTCCAATCATATTATTAGATTTACAACTAAACAATGGTAAAGAACCGGTACCTTAGAATTATTTAAATAAAGGAAAACAATCATTTGGATTGATGAGCTACAAGAGTGTCAAAAAACAAGCTTTTACAGCATCATTTGGTCTAGCTGTGTTTCAAAGATGTTTGGTTATGCATTCACCATGGTAACTTTCCTATTCTTTCATTATTTTAAAAATAAAAGAAATGCTGTCTTGACACAACAGCAAGCTATCACTGGAATGAAAAAAATATTTAATGTTTAAAAAGTTTTAATTACACAATGCTACGTTCTGATACTTCTTTCCATATTGAGTAAGATTTCATTCTGTAAATTCTCTTATTGCTTTTATAATTCCCATGGCATATGATGCTTAAATTCCATTACATTTAGGAAAGCATGGGAAAAGCACAATCAGACTATCAGATAGCTAAAAGCCAGTACCCCTGACAAAACAAAAATAGTCTTTTTTTAAAAAACATTTTAAAAAAAATGTTTTCCTGTACAGATAGTTTAGCTTTTGATTATCATCTTGGTTGAATTCATAAGTGATGTTCTGTAAACCGGCAAATAATAATAAGGTGGACGACAAACATTAGCATTCTGAATATATGCATCAGCTCTGCCTAACAGAACAGATTAACAAAAACTATAAAAATCCTTGAACTAGGTTTGATGATACTGTTCTGAAGTCAGAGAATATATCAAGACAAGCATAGCACAGTGACACACCTCCTCCTAACAGGTGAAAGGTAATGTTTTCTCAGAGAACATGAACTAAAGAACATTTAAGAGATTTCCTGTTTTCAGGTCTCTTTATAATACCTATCTCTCAATCGCACTTTTCTACAATAGCCCTGTCTTATGTCCAGATCAGAAGAAGTGAATGAGATTCATCATTTTTGAATCATTCAAAGCTCATCCAACACAGTAATCAAAAAATATAGTTCTTTCTCCAAATGCTTATGGAACAAGGTCTCCCACTAGGTATTACCACCCCTACAGCCATTGAAGTGTTCATGGTACTTTGCTTACAGATACAAAGCAAGGGCTTGGTTCTCCTCTCGTTTCACTATGAAGACCAGTCTACACTGTGCTAGCTGCAGCCCTCTGTGGTACATTGATTCTGCTGTCAGGGCATTCATGCCATAACAAGGTGATTGCAAAGCCTCCCCAGAGAACCACGTAAATGCTTGGTTAAAGTGTCAACCAGCAGATTAACTGCAAAATGTATTCTCATATATGCAGTACTGATTTCTAGTAAGAATGAAAGTAGCTCTAGTATGAAAAGAACGGCATTGAAAAGATGGTAGTTCACAGTACAGTTCCTGAAACTTACACAAACATTAGCTCAAGACCACTGCTTTATTTTATTCCACCTTCCTTCTCTGTCCTACTTTCACCTACAATGGAAGTATGAATGCAGAGTATTTTCTTTGGTTAACCATTATTTTGGGAAGTTACAATTCATAACAGTACTTTCAAGAAGAAAAACTGAACAGCTTCTACAGTCAGAACTTTATCTACCAAGCAATACTGAGCACCAAGTAATGTATGCTGAACACTGTTTGAAACTACCATTTCAAATTTGATTCCTTTCAATGAAACAACAACAAAAAAGAATGCTGGAAAAAAAATTGCCACTCAATGTAAAATGCTAGTATCAGATCTATGCAAAGCTACCAACCAGAAAGTAACCAAAGCATAAATATTTGGGCCCTGAAACAACTTAAGCAAAACATAAAAGTGCTAAAACTATATTTGATTCAATATTTTTGTATTATGCATTTCTAATATAGGAACTAGAAGCCGAAGTATCATTTGCACAGAAGAAACACTGCATAACCTTCCATATTTTATCACGTGCCAAATAGTTTCAAAGATATTTCACTACCAAGTAAACCTATACACAAGTTGAACGACTATACAAATAAAGTACGTCCCAGTGACAGTCCAACAGAAGATGCTGTGAAGCAGTGAACAAATCCCTTTACAATTACACATATGAATATATACATTTATTCATTGAAAGTTAACATTTTTATATCACATAGTTGTTCTTTCTATGATTCAGATGTTTTTTTTCCTTTCACGACAGAAGTTTTTTATTCCTTTTTGTTTTGTGTTCTAAGTACAAAGAAGTCTTTCCATTGACTTTACAGGGCTTTCAACCAGGATGGCGATCTGGCATTCAAAGCGAGAGGGAGAGAAGGAAAAGGGTTTGGCCTGTGCAGAATGAATAGTATTTAGCTTGCAATTGAGAAAGTATTTTAAGCAAAAAGTATACATTCAAGAAACAATTCAGGCTGGCTGATGGGGAAAAAAAAAAAAAAAATCTAACACCAATTGAATATGACAGGGATATTTCTATTGACTTTTGCAGAAAATGAATCAAGCAGTAATTATACCATTAGGTTACTGAAAGAAAATAATAGTGATTTAGGAAAAATAAGAAAGAAAACAGCCCTAGAATAATCTGTACAATCTGATATCAACCTAGGCTAGATGAAATTGCATTTTTCAGCATCCCCTAATGCAGCAATTATCAGTAGTCATGTGTACATATCATTATGTACTTATCATCTAAGATGGATGATTATTGTATAATGTAAATCATTGATAAAATAAAATAATCAAGACATTTTATCTGCAACAGTATTTACAACAAAAACAATTTCTTCAAAACTTGCTACCCAGACAAAGTGACTAATCATAAGATCCAGGAATCAACATGCAACCAGTACTGTCACAGCAAATAGCTACCTGAAGTTAATTTGGTAAGAAAAAAAAAAAAATCTGAAGAAGCAGAGAAAGCAGCCATAACATGGTCTGGCTCTTGACAGGTGTCATGCATGGCTGATCTGTTGTTTACATCAGTATGTTGAGAATCAGTTCAACTAGAAGGGAACTTCCAGAAAGGTGATCACTGGCTGTCAATGCCATGATTTTCCTCCCAAAACTACCACATGCCATTTCACACTTTAACCCTAAAATTCAGGGATGTATTGAGAAGCAGAATGTAGTTTTATCAGGGAATTATGTTTCTAAAAGCTGCACAGTTCATTCAAGTATAGAAAACTATATTATTCTATGCTATTCTGTATTTTTGAAAGGAGTAAACCATCTGCCACTGAGAAATACAGGGTCTTTTATATATATAGTGTGTACATATACATACACACACACAATTGTATGCATGACAGATAGATTTAGGTCCTCTTCAAGCTTAATGCCAGGTTGAGTGCACAGTCATCAAAAGTCCATGAAAACCTGTATGAACGGTAATACCACGTAAATTCAAAACATGAAGTTCAGAGCACTGGAGAAGACATTAAGGACACAATAGTATAATATTAATGAAGATAATTAAATATCAGAAGATAATCATCTTGATATGATACATTTTTTAACACTAAACATTTTTATACTTGAACTGTAAAGTTTTAGAAAGACATACAAATTCATTCAGATCATAACCATATTTTGAATTAAGTGATCATAAATCTAGAGTGAACGTTCCTGTTCTCGCCTCTGTCCATCCCCCAACCACTTGCATCCTCCCCCCTTTCATGCCAGGATCAGAATATTTCCAGCTGCATGGTGAGTCAGATGAAGCAACTGATGCAGCTGAAACTAATTTCTTTGCATTGCTAGGTTTTGGATTCAGTTGTGGTTTTGGCTCAGTTCTCTTTGTGGATCTAGTTACAGCCTACAGTCTTTCACTGCGTGAAACTGAAACTTTCACAAAAAGCCATCCCCTCATGTGTAATCTGAAAATATTGCATAGGATGCATTATAATTAATATCAGGAACCTTAAATAGCTATTCAATATAATCTACATCTTGTCTCATAAATAGAAACGAATACCAACATCAGAAAAAAAATATCATGACCTGAAAACTTCAGCATCTGCAAACATGAGATATTTAAAATAAAGTTAATTAACTCAGCGATTTTGCTAAATTTGACTGAAGTTAACTTTAAAGTTTTAACTTTATAAAACCACGCATTAGACATCATAATTATACTATCGGTAATAGAGTTACTTAAGATAGATCATAAGTCTACTAACATTTACAGCTTATTACATATTTAATTTTGGACTGAAATGGTGTAAAACAAGGTTAGGGGCTGGGAGGTTTGGAAGGAGGAAGCTCACTTAATATATGCAATCAGCCAATTAATTCATCACTGAGAAAATGTATAATAAAATAATGAAGGGCATAACAAAAACTATCCCATTTCTTTTGAACTTTATTCCCTGAGTATCAAAAATCTGCTTCTATGAAATGATACTAAACTTTTCCCTGCAAAAAGATGCCATTTTTCCAAGGCAGTGTTTAATTAATTTATGGAGTTGACTGCTGTGAAAGTTCATTGAGACAAATATTAATGCTGCTTTTTAAAAGGCTTGGTTAATTTTTTGATGATAAACAACAGTGGCAGCTTTGTAAGCAAAGACAATAATGTAAGAGCAATTAAATCTCATGCTTCAGGGTGTAAGTAGAATCCCTCTGTCCCAAGTACATAATGAACAATTATTCATAAAATTTTCTTAATCCCATAAATGTAAACTCTAGGTGAATTATGTTATCTGGCCCACCTCTTAATCTATTTGCCACTACCAAGGGTAGCATGTGAGACTATAGAAATCCAAGAGCTGACTTGGTCTGGCAGTGCCTGTGTTGAAGTTTCCTTCTCTGAAGACTTTAAAGACCCCTTTGGACATGTTCCTGTGTGACCTCCTCTAGATGAACCTGCTTTGGCAGGGGGGTTGGACTAGATGATCTCTAGAGGTCCCTTTCAACCCCTACCATTCTGTGATAGAGGTCCCTTTCAACCCCTACCATTCTGTGATTCTGTGTTTTCAGGTGAAATGCTACAATGCCATTAGAAAAGTAAATGCAGAATTAACTCTCCTACCAACTGCTTACTACCGAATATCCTTCATTTACTCTAACTGCAGAAGACTATATCACCATCAGTATTATCCACATAATGCTAAGTCATTTGCAATAAATGAAAGTGAGGATGCCAAATTGGCCAGTACAAGGAAATGCAGACTAAATTGACTTTACATTTTCCAACTGTCTTCTTGAAATTCCTGTATTCTTGCTTATTTTTTGATAGTGTAACTAAGAACGGAGCAGAGAAAGAACATTATGCAAAAAAGGTGTTGGAAAACATAGAAAATATACATTGCATATTTATCAAATACTTATACAGAGTCACTAGAAATGCTAGAATATTTTTAAATGTATTTGGGCACAGGCAGTGTAACGTGTATGTATTAGTTCCTGCTGTAACACTTATATGCTTTTCTCTGTGCCCAAACACTAAAGCTTTAGAAAACATGAATAAAAGCCATTGATCCAGCAAAAAAAAAACAGTAAAAGGGAAGAAAGTGGAAGGAAGCACACATACACGGAAAAACATTTAAAAATTGCCCAAAATTCGACTGTCCTTTTATTATCCAGATATTTAGCAGAAAATTTACAGCTCTAGAAAACACATTTCAGAATACTTCACAGTAAGCCTATTACAAAGACAAGAAAAGCCAAAAGAAGTTATTGGTGCATATATAGTTATAAACAACTGAAAGAGAACTTCAGGGTTTTATCCAAGAAATGTGGTGTCAATTAGATTTACATCCTGATAACTTTTTGACAACTATTTTCATATATAGACACCAAAATATAAAATAGTAAAAATCATCAACAGATTTTTAGTAAAAGCAGTTTAGCGATGTTGCTGGAAACTACTAAAGCCTATAAATATATCTTCCCACAAATGGCAAACATCACTACTAAAGGAAATGTTGAGTAAAACAACATTAAGCCAATAAAGCAGGCAAAGTACAGTATCATGTCATATTTCCCAATGAAATTTTTTCATACTTTGCAATATGGTACCTCAGAGGACAGTCTGCAGAGAACTGCAACCAAAAGACAGACAACCGACACCTGAAATCCAAGTGACCATATTATTGATACTTTCCATACTGGCACTGGTAAGGCACTCATTAAGGAATCAAATCTGAAAATCCCTGACTACTGAATTGTCAATGGAATTTGTCAGCAAGGCTGCTGAGAATCAGCACGCTGCTTCTTTCTTTCCAATTACTGCAAAGAGCGGTCAGGAGAAACTGAGCCTCACTGTCTGCTGCCTCTGCTCGTTTTCAGAGCAAGGGCATGCTCTTCCTCAACCTCTCACACTCCTCTGCTCTCGCAAACAAGTGACAGCAGCAACACTGACTACAAACAGGTTGCAGAACCTCTATAACAAGGAGCTGAGTAAATGCATTTCAAGTTAGATTCAATATTCTCCCATGCCCCCAGGCTTTCAGGAGTTGCCATCGGCAGACGCATCAGTATAATGTGCCTTTCTGAGCTGCTTTGTTTGCAGTTTCTGTACTCTATGAATAGAAGTTATACCTCTGTTCAGAGTTCACATAGTAAAAATAAAGTAAACAGCTTCTTCCTGTGACAATTTTCAACTCAGCTACAGAAATGAGACAAAAGTAGAAAACTAAACTGAGAGCTTTGCTGAAAGAGTTCCCTCTGTTTTCCACTCATGAGTTAAAACTAGTTATCTGCAACACCACCACCACCACAAAAGACAACCACCAACAAATCAATAACTCCACTTCGCTCTTACTGTTAACAGCTTTGTGTTATTAATGATAGACCTAGTTAAAATAGATCAATAGTGGTCCTATCCATTTGGGATCAAGAGAGATTTGCATAATTACTAACAAGGGCGTGATTATAGAAGACAGTTTTCAGCAGATGCTTGGATTCATAGCTCTGCTCACTCTATTTACCTGATTGTAGTTCATGAGCTTGGTCAAAGCATCTTATGTTATACTGGCTGGTTATACAATTTTACTACGGGAGTTCTACTTTTTTTTTTAATACAGAAGGAAAACATATAGATACTTATTTTTACTGTCCAAATCTAGTACGCCTCTAACAACTGTTTAACAATGAACATGCTTTGACTAGGGGTTTAGACCAGATGAGTTCTATCCCAATCTAAACTGTTCTATGGTTCTAAGTTCATGTGTGGTGGGTTACCCTTGGCTGAGCACCAGGAGCCCACCAAGCTGCTCTATCACCCCCCTGCCATTTCCTCTCCCTCCTCAGCAGAGCAAAAAGGGGAAGGAAAATAAGATGGGAGGGAAAAAAAAAAAACAACACAACAAAAAACCAACAACAACAAACCAAAACCAAAAGCCCTTGTAGGTAAAGCAAAAGCAGTTTAATGATAACAAAGTGAAGCTAAGCAAAATCCATGCATGGAAGCAAACCAAAAGCAATATTTATTCTCTACTTCCCATCAGCAGGGTAATGAGACATAGTGGTCGCTCTGGAAGACAAAGGAATGGCCCCCACTCCTCCTCCTCTTTCCTAGCTTTATAGTTGAGCAGACATCATATGGTATGGAATATCCCTTTGGTCAGTTTGGGTCAGCTGTCCTAGTTGTGGGACCTTGCCCACCTCATCCCACTGAGGGGGTGAATGTTGGGAAGAGCCTTGGTGCTGTGCGAGCACTGCTCAGCAGTAGCCACAACACGGGTGTGTTATCAACACCTTTCTAGCTCCCAGCACAAAACACTGCACCATGAGGGCTGCTATGAGGAAAATCAGCTCTGCCAGTCCCAATACATCCTGTTATAATGCAAGACAATTTTCACCACAGGTAGTGGTAAAATCTTTTATTAAACCAGTTCATAGGCATGGAAAGTAAAAGTAAATTGAATTTACCATAAATCAAATGAAATAAAAGTGGATTAGTGAAGTAGGGTAGCTCAGAGTTTCCACTCTTGAAGTTTCAAAGGCTGAGAAGGCTGTAAAAAAAAAAAAAATTACCAGTGTCCAGTCAGCACAGTGTGGTAGAATATCCAGGCTGCGCTGTAGCTCAGCAGAAAACAGTGGCATCCATCCATCCACCTTCACCTCATCATGCATCTTCACCCCTTGCTAAAATCCGAGCATTTCTTCTCTCTTGCACTAAGTGTGATGACAGACATGCCAGCTTCAAGCCTGGCACCGTAACACACAGGGCTAGGAAGCTGCTTACTGGCCAACAGCATTAGAGCCATCACTGCTGGCAGCTGTAGCCTGGCCTCCTTTAATAAAATGTACCTTTGTAGAATGAGCAGCTAGTAATCTCAGGAAATCATCACGTCAGAAATCTCATCATCATGATCTGCTTTTGCAGTAGATGGAAAGCTGGAAACACTGGAACAGGGTGCCAGAGTAACTGAGGAATCTCAGTTTCTTGGAGACGCTCAAAACTTGTTCAATTAAGATCCATAGTAACCCCATCTAACTTCAGAATTGAGATTCCCTTGCGTAGGGTTGATCATATGATCTCCAGAGGACTCTTCCAGCCAAAGTTACTCCATCATTAGCTCCATCAAGAATCACTAATGTTGCATTGCAATAATCTCATCTTCAAGTTTGCGCTCCTAAACTTCAGCTTTATCTTGAGTATTTTATAAGAAATGATATGCTGGGTATATTAAAAGACCTATTGGTCTTTTGACTTTTGATCACAGTAGAAAAAGAATGCTTTATCTCAGCATACAATTACAGTTCTTCTAATATTTACTGATTGCTCCAATTATTGAATCATGTAGAGAAAAAAGTTAAAGCCATCCCTGAATTATATTAGGAATTAAAGATAATACTCTTGATGAAATTAAGATTTGAATTGGCATGGAACCTCAAGTGGTGCTGGGTACAAAAGGACTTTTCTTCCTCTGGTTGTAAATTAAGAATTTTTATAGAAAGAAACTTTTATTCTTGCATTACAAACAGGTTATTAGACAGATGATATACAGTAGGACAGACTGAGTAGATTAGAAAGATATAAGAATAGTATTAGCTCTACAAAGTTGTAAATATGTGCTCTGTAGTTAGAATTTTAAAATTACTTGTTCAATTTAGATTATAATGTAAGCTAGTTTATGTTAAGGGTGATTTACAGGTACTAAGAAAACACTAAGGCATCCCAAACCCAAGAGTTTGGCACTCTTAAAACCCAAGAAACTAGAACAGTCTTGCAGCGCCCTCACCACCAAACTTTTCCTCAGAGTACCGAAGTATAAAAGGGTGCTAACAATCTAGTTTGGACTTCGGTACTGGAAAAGTTGGTGAGAAAGATGATCAAACTTAGACAGGATGTTTGACTCATGGTGAAACTTAGCCAGGAAATCTCTGCAGAAGAGGCCTAAAACAGTTACAACCCACAATGTAGTAAATAACAAACAAAGAACACCAAGAGAACACTTCCATTGCTTTAACAGTAAAACTCTATCATACTTCCACCACAGAAAGTACTCTCCATTGTTTCAAGTATTGCCTTAATCCAGTCACACTCTCTCAGACACGCACACAGACCAGATTTCTCATTGCAGACCAAGACTAGCAATGAAAGTCTGGAACATAACATTGCTTAACGGTGCCTTCTATTACCAATTTTGTAGGATGTTATTATGCTCATATGCTTGAATAATACCAATAATATAGAGTGCTCAACTATTTTTTTTTAGTGTTGCTGTCAATACCTTTGCTAAAGTTCATCAATGTACTTGATTTCTTTAGCTACTTACAAGGTGTACGGTATGAAACATGTCATGAATTCTTTCCCTTTGACTCCACTTCTGTGTACAAATACACCCTTCCGCCATAGTTCCAATCATGTTCTCTCTCTCTAATAAATAACATTCAAGTTCCAAACCTTCAGGCCTACAAACTGTATATTGCATCGTGTCACACATTAGATTACAGGTGCCAAGACTGTGTTTGTCTTTCCATGTAATTGCAACTAAAAAAAAAAATTACAGTTTAAAGGAATTTATAAGAGCAAGTATAACAAGATCAATATTTTATATCTGAGGTTATTAAATTTCTACTAAAGATCCTATTCATCAAAAACATCTACACACATATTCTTCCCATTTCTAATCTCTTAAGACACGCATGCCATTATATGAGTAAGTCAGAAAATCAAAGAAGAATATCCCTGCAAATGGTTATGGGTGGCAGTTTAACACTGGTATTGATTATGCATCTCAAATATATTGGAACTTGACCGAAAAGTCTCCTGACCCTAGAAATCAATGCAAGCCAAATCTGCTTAGACTTTTCCCTGTAGACTGGGGAAATGCACTTTTGGGTGTAAAGACAGGCTCTTAGCTCTGCCATGGGTAGGATGTGCTGCTGTGTGCACTATACAGCAGCTGGCCAACTGGCACGGAGCATACCCTGATGTGTCTTCATGATTCTGCTTCACGCTTCTCCTGCCTCTTACACATCCCCACATAGTGTAACTCTGGCTGCTGTGGAGAGAGGTGCTGGGCTTGAGCCCTTTGAGGTCAGCAGTATGGAAAGATGGGGAAAGGGGAGTGTTGGGCAATTATGCTACTCAAACTCAGTCACCTTACTGAGATATTTGACTTCAAAAAAAACCGGTGTCTTAAGCGGAAAAGCAGAGGGAGTCCAAAGCATTTAGGTTAGGCTTCCTCTCTGACTTGCCCTTTAGAAGAATCTGTCTCCTCCTCTATTTATTTATTATGGAATCTCTTAAAACTAGTACTTCTGTGTAGGTGATGTGGATATTTCCCAGCACATAATTTTGGTGTTGAAATTAAGATTTATTTTTTGTTCAGACTTTGAAGACGCTACCATTGATTAACAATTTATAGGAAAGAAGAGTGAACTTACAAAAAAGTCTGCTGCTTAGTATTGGTACTACTTCTGAATATCTGACTGTGTAAAACATGCATGCGTGCAGCTTAAGTGCTTAGTTAAACTCGGCTGCAACTTTTTAATTGTCTTAAAGGAGCAGCAAACGGCTGGACTGTACATTGGAATTTGGATGATCACTTCCATGAGCAGAACAGTGGATGGTAAGAGTCTTACTATGTTTACAGACCTTATTGCATCAAGCATTACACATACACTGGAAGTCATACTCCTTGCCTTGAGAGTTGTTAAACTGCTTGACAAGAAAACCAAATCAGCAAGAAAGTTGCATAGGTCCTTAGCACATGTTGTATGGCTTCAAAAGAAAGGAGCAGAATGCATGCCTGGGATAATAAAAAAGGTATTTCTGAGAAAAGGAGGAATGGATAACAGTACACAAATGCTACAAAGCAAAGCAGGAGAAGAACAAAGGAAGGATAAAATTTACTGGGGAAAAGGCACAGGAGAGGAAAGGAGAGAGGTCAGCCCAGTCTTCCACTGGAAACACAACTACATCAACATATCCAAGGTGTGCCCATCAGCAGGAAAAACACAAATCAGGAAGAATACTCTTTTGCTGCTCATTTCAAAATACTCTTTTTAAGAAAAGTAGGAATGGTTTGCTTCAATGGGTTGCATTTTGATTTTGTAATTTTACTTAATGTCCAGCTCATTTTTATATTTCCATGTAACAAAAATGACACACAAAAAAGTACACAATTCTGTGTTACAAATAAAATTTTTCAGTAACTCAAAAATACAGTTTTGGTCAACGTGGGAATGAATTGCTTTCATTCCATGCAGATTGTTTTTTCTAAGGCGATTTTTACTCTTCATTTAGAGAAAAACCTGTTTCCAGAAAGGTTTAAAAGCAAGCGGAGAAGGGAAGTGTATTGTTCCAGTTCAACTAAAACTAATGGGATTTCTCTGAGATGAACCTTCACAGTTGTTTTGCTGTACTAAAAATGTTTACATCACTCAGAAGCTTTAAGGAATAGGCACATAGTGACTGAAACCACATGACCAGACTATTATGGAATATTACACAGTCAAAATAGTGTTGACAAGAGCAATGATTGCTTACTGGTGGCACTTGTACTCAGTAGCAGTTGTGCAGCCTTCTGTTAAGCTGGAAGGTAGGGGGTGCAAGCAGCAACTCTTTGCAAAGGTCTACACAGATGCACCCTTGGACTAGGTGGAAGTCACTCATCTCAGGATTAGAACTGTTAAATATAAGCACACCTCCATTTTGCTGGCCATACTTTCCCTACTGTACAGCTAGCCCAGAGGTTAAAAATCAATACATGCATTAATAAACCTTAAGACTTTTTCCAAGTAATATATAATACAATTAAAAAAAAAAAAAGAACAGTCATTCTAGAAATACAAGGCCTTTATACGGATTTTTAATTTCAATATTAGTTCCATCCAAAAAAAGGTAAGCCAACAAAGCCCAGGAGTGTCAAACAGCTTTCCCTTCAGCTGCTTTGTAAGGGTTTGTTTGTTATTGTATACTTGCTCCTCTTTAGACTCCTACTTGTATTATTTAATTTTTCTGCTGGCCTGTAGATAACAAATCTGTTGTCAGCCTGTCTGTACATGTCTATCAGATATGCACAGGGAATAAAATGGTTAGAACAGGAGACAAAGGACTATTCCTTTATTCCTGCCTGAGAAAAATCAGATTCACTAGAAGCTGAAGCCAGCTCTATCCCTTACAGTAGCGGCAGGTTGAAGAATGCTTTCTATTTACAAATATTATGTGTAGTACAAAGGGACAGACGTTGCATGACAGTTCTCTCTAGCTAGATGGTCTTTAAAAAGCTATCACACTTTGAAAAACATAATTTGCAGGGACTGGTATTTTAGTCATCCACAAGAGGGAAAATAAAATATATGTAAAAAAAAAGTCTATGAAGCTAAAAATATAAAAAAATGCTCCCTGAATATTTTGCATTTGGTTTAAGAGCATCCTTTTCAATGACTGCAACACAATGCATATAGGATGGAGACATCTGAAATCTCTTCTATATAAAGAAGAGAAGATTACTACACTTAGTGAAATCCATTGAACCTCCAGTGGCTAAAGCTCCAGTGCATTCATTAAATATCACTAGAACTTTACAGGTAGAAGCTTCTCTCACTTCACCTGCAGCACTTAGCTGGCAAGATTAAATCAAAAGCTCACATAAATAAGCTTGCAGTGACATTCAGCTTTGTGCTCTTCCATTAGTTTATTTCCCAGAATAATCAGCATTTGTAATGTACTTCTGACGCTTGCGTGAACACATTGTAATAACACTGACCACTATTAATATTTCATCATGTGTACTTGCTATTAATACAATTATTTATTAATGATATACTTTTCTGAAAAACATTATTTCTTGTGTGAACAGTTCCAAATGATTCCAAAGTGCCATGATAGTTATTTATGATATGAAGGATTATTAAATATCTGCAGTTAGCCAACTCATTTTCGTAAGACAATACTGAACACAAACTGCAAAAAGACAACACTGAATTTGTTAACTACACTGTTGACTTGTTAGGTATAATAAAAAGATATTGGCTTTTAAAAAAGAATATTCAAAGCTGGTTTTAATCTGAGAAAAATAGTACATGTTCACACCCTCTCATTGACAAATATCTATAAAAAAACTGACAGGTGTAAGTAACTGGCATATATTAAGGAGCACTCACAAAGGCACTAACAGGTTATCTACCCAGAAAAAGAAACCCATCGTAGGAATAGTAATGTTCAGACTCTGAATGTTTGAAATTTTAAGTAATTCTTACTTCCTTAAGCCATATTATATAGACTAAATCTTCACCACTCTTAAGGGAGCAAACAAGGACCTATTTCTATTTCAATAAATAAAGGCATAATTTATTATCCTCAAAGTAACTATAGTCAGCAATATTTATGAAACAATCTTTTGGGCTGGAGAGAATACGAAGGATTTTTCATAATGAAAAAGAAATGAAATGGAGTAGCTATCACCACAATAAGTACCAAATTCCATCATTTCATTATATATCGTTTTCTGAAAGACCACAGAGTTCCAATTTCAGCAGAGAAATGTAGAAATATGTTATAAAAGAGGCACATTATAGAGAAGCAATGTGACAAAAAATAAAAAAAACACTGAAGTGCAAGAACCATCAACCTTAAAACAGTAGCAAGAACACCAGCAAAGCACAATGTTAGAGAGGTTGTAGCCCACAGCCAGCTGGAGACCAAGACAAGCGGCTTTCAAAGATAGCAGCCTGGAAGTGTTCCAGAGAGGAAGTGAATGCATGCCACTCTTTTCTGACCATCAGAGGAGCTCACGCAGCTTTACCTAGGAGCTTAAAAAACAGTACCTTAAACATTGCTGACACTACCTCAGCCCATGCACTGAGTCAAGAGAGAAGAGGAGGAGCAGAAGCTCCCATGCAAACTCTGACACCTTAGCAAAACAATTTCTAGTCTATGCTGAGAAAGCACTGGCAGAAGCAGCTGAATACCACTGGAGCTCAGCTCAGAAGGGAGAAAGATGCTGAAAGCAAACCTGAGGTATCAGACTTAACAGCTGACATAGGAGAAACAGTCAGCAGCAATTCCCTGAAGCAGGCAAATCATTTGCTGCTGCAAATCCTGCATCTCTGCAAGGCATGAGACCCAGTTGTCCCACTCTGCCACAAAAGCAAAGCAAAGACCAAAGAATTGGCTGAGAATAAGGAATCACAGGCAACCTGAGAGCAGTAAGGATCCACCAAAGTTAAAACACTTCAGATTCCATCTAAAGCTCTCTTCATTTATGTGTCTGGATGCTAGATCACAGGGCATGAGGTATTAAGGGCTGAGCCCTTAACAGATGAAGTCCTTGAGAAGAAACAGAAAACATTAAAGGCTTAGACTCCACAGAAAACAACAAATTGACCAAGGAAAATTTTCGTTGCTGAAATTGTCATAAGCTATCATGTCATACAGACAATCTGACAATTCATATTTTTATAAAAAAGATGTAAACAGTTTTGCTCCTTTGCTATAAGCATTTCAAAGAGGAGTTTGGAGCTGGTTTTTTTTTTCCCCCTCTAGCTATATTATGGTAGTCTCTGTCCTACTGATACTAAATTCCAAAGCTGTTGCGCAGAATGGTTGAAGAGTTGGATCAAAAAGACACATTAGACTTTATGGCTCTCACATTAAGTCTTGCTAGATGTACTCAGCAGAGAATATCACAAACTGCAAAATGGGGCATGAGCGACTATATACCAAGTTCACATCAATCACTCTGCTTAAATCTTCAATCTAGCTTGGGTCTGCTGAAATCTGTGCTCAGCTACAATGTCTTTTACACCACTAATTTGTGGGTGTCCAACAACTATTCCACTGTGAAATAAGGAGGAAATCTCTGTTGCCCAGATTTAAGCAGCCATGTGGATTCTTACGTGACATTTTGGCCTTTTTTCAGTACCTCCTAAGAAAGAATAAAATAATTTAAAACTTTGTTCCATTCCTTTATTCCAAACTGATTTTCAGTGTGTTAAATATGAAAAATAGTTTTTCTGCATCACTGAAAACAGGACACTGAGAATTTAGACAGGAAATTTTATGGGTCTTATGAAAGGCAGGATATTAATCAATATAATGATGACATTTATTCAAACAAATGGCCATAATACAAGGCAAAGGTATTAGCCACCCTAACGAGTAAGATGAAGGACACCACCGAAAAACCAAAGATATGCTTTGTTCTAAAATATGATTGTAGGATCAACTGTTCTCAATGAAAAAGACAAATGGACAGATTTTCCAGAGTCTGACACTATGAACAGCTTTTATACCCAGTGTCTGAGGAATGGGTGTGGCAGGTTGACCCCATCCAGTACCTAAGCCCCCAACCAGTCACTTGCTCACTCTTCTCCAGTGGGATGGGGGAGGCAAAAGGAAGGGCAAAAACCAACAAAAAAAGTGAGGTGTGATAAAGAAAGTTTAATATGTAGGAAGAAAAAAAAACCAAAAAACCACACCAAAACTCCAAGTGAATCAAAGACAAGTGAAAAAAAAACCAACCCTCAAACCAAAAAAAAAAACCCCAAGTGGTGCAAGGGGCAATCACAGACCACCTCCCACCAGTAGACCAATGCCGGGGCATTCTCAGAACAATGGCTGCCTTGGAAAAACTGCCCCCTCCTAGTTTTACTGCTGAGCATGACACTGTATGGCACGGAATATCTCTTTGGTCAATTCAGGTCAGCTATTTGTGGAGGGGCAGAAAGGGAAACAAAAGTGGCCTTGATGATGTGCAAGCACTGCTGAGCAGTAGCCAACACACTGCTGTGCTATCAACACAGTTTTGGTCACAAATCTAAGACATGGCACCATATAGGCTGCTATGAAGAAAACTCCACCCCAACTAGACCCAGTAAAAGGGGTTAAAGACCCTATCTATATTCAAACTATAAGTCTTTTGTGAGGGAAAAAAGTGAAATGAACTATAAATACCTAAAACTGGTAAAATGTCAGAGTCTTAAAAGTTAGGCACCAGTGAAACTTCTCAAATAATAAAATGACAGCATTAACAGCTTGGAAAGATATTTCATTGGGTAAAATTTACCGAGGGAACAGGCCATGGTAGGAGGATCTTGCTTTTGTAGAACAGATGACAAGTAACCTCTCACAGTTCCACTCCAAAAATTCTGAAAGGAGAAACTGCTATGTGTATTTCCTGCAATGTTTAGTACAGTAAAATCAGGGGAAACCCCAAACTTATTCATTACTGGAAATGAGGTGAAATATAGCAGTACACAAATTGGAAGTAAAAAGCCAAATTACTTGTTGACTTTGCTCTTACTCATAGAACACAAAGACAAGGAAGATGAGAATATAATAGAAATTTAAGAGCAGTAGTTTACTACTTTGCAAGTTAATCACTACTGTGTAAATCCCATACTAGTAAGATATGTGAGATGCTGATGGCATAATTGCACAATATTTCTGTTCACACTTGAAGTTCAAATACGTTTCCCATTAAGTCAGAGACTGAGGATATAGGAGTCCTAGATCACTTTGTCATCTTTCAACAGTGGCAATGGAAAGAGAGATGATAGTAGTCTGCTCCATAAAGACTGCTGGGCTCATGATATGAATTCTACTATTTGCTTTGCCACCCAGTGACGCGAGGAAACCAGAAAAGATGACCTTTGTTCAATGGCATTATCTACACTCTTCTTGCAACACACCTTAATACAGAAGCTTCTCTTTCCCTTAAGGGCAATGCCTTCTTCCAGGTGTATGAAATCAGCTCAAATCCTAACAAACTCTAATCTTACATTTATAGTTAGGCTGCCTATTTCGTTATTTTAGATGTCACATAATTTTGCTTCTGATTGCACCTCCTTACTCAACTCTTCCCAGTATCTTCTGCCTAAGAGATTCCACTATTCTCTTCTACCTTTTCTTTGACACCAGCGCTCCTGTTCCATGGCATCACCTAGCTATACAGCCCTTTAAATTTTTCATCAAACCAAACCTTTATCGAGACCTACCAAAGAATGATATAATGGCTCTTTCAGCAACCAATACCTTTCATCTTCCTGGTCACCAAAAATATTTGTTGCTATTGATTCTTCTTCTAGTACCATGTCAGACAAGAAAGGCAGACTTTTCTCTACTTGTACTTCTGGTACAGCAATAGCAGCAACAAGCCAGCAGTTCCAACAGCCTGTATAGAATTTTACTGTGTATAAACCTGTATATTACAGGTGATATTAAATAACTTCTGGCAAGAGATCCTCACATGTAGTAAATAATTGATTATTTTTTTTTTCCTGAAGGAGACTCTATATTCAAAGCATATTTTAATAATACTATAAAATGTCTGACAACTATTTGCACAGGATAACCACAGGATTTAACAAAAAGTGTAATATTATAGTATGCTACAAAGTATCTGGATTTGTCCTCACTAAACCGACTGCTGATGTGAAAGCTCAAGTCATTTGATAGATAATTCTGTAACACGTTCCTGAGAACATCACCATCATCATGACCTAATGAAATTTGCAATTAAAAATTAAAAAAAGAAAATATATACTTCTATAGCATGTTAGAAAAAGATTTTTTGAGAAAAAAATTACAGTTAACCACTGATATTCACAGAATCCTAGTCAAGGAAATTCAAATTCTAATTTGCACTGGCACTGTGATCTATGGTAGATACCAGGAAACCCAGATAAATTTCAAGAAATAAAATCCCTCTCCACCAAAGACTCGGTTTGATGGCTCCCTCTTTCCATACTGCATTAATTCATGCTATAAGAGTCTTTTGACAATAGCTATAAGAAAACTGAATCCAAAAATATCAGGTTGACTTATTAGAGCATCTACAGAAAAGTTTGCTTTTTCTCTCTAACATCAAAATCAACAGGCATCAGGTTTTTCTGAGTAAGCCTGACATTACTGCTCAGGCATCCATAGCAAACCTTTCAATAAAATATACACTGATTGAAGATACCCTCAGGAAAAAAAAAAAAAATAATAATTATGAGTGACAGGAATACAACTGCTGAAAACATAGATTGTGCTCTCTCTCTCTCTCTCATCGATACACAAACACTTCAGAAGCTAGAGAGAAGCTATAAAACCTAGTTTGGGTATTAATTTACTGTTTTCTTCTGAAAACTGCCTCCTCATAGCAAGCATAAAATAACAAGTAGCATATCTTTTTTTTACGCTTGCTCTATGGTAGCCAGCACAGGGGGCCTTGGCCAGGCTTGGACTTATTGGGACCACACACTATCATCACCTGGAATTTCCTACAAAGGGCCTGTTTTGCATTCTTCAGTGCCCTTGTTCTGAAATCCAATAAATGCATCTCAGAAGCATCAGGTTCATAATAAAATCCTTTGAAATGAATAATCAGAAAAAAACAAGGACTTTCAGAGTAAACATTTTTATCTGAAAATTTCTGTAGCCAGGATGAACTTTCACTAACTGAAATAGCTGTAATACTTTCTGAGTGAAATGCATTTTAATGAACTCTTAGCAGTATGAATCATAGCTCTTTGTTTTTCTCCTCTAAGTTGGAGAAAATAATTTTCTGGAGCAGAATCCGTTTTGCCCAATGACAGAATAAATATAACTATGGGCAAAGGAATCAGGCAATATTCAGTCTCCCTCAGTGCAGTGAAACAGCAAATCACCACAGTTACAGTAGTGATTCAGGCTTCCATCCGCTACCAACAGAACAGCACTGCTGTGCTCAGGCTTGGAACAAGCAATGGTCTGTATGTGTAGTTACTCTCCCTGTGTTAAGTGAATGAATCTGGAAAAGGCATTTAAATCAGTTTTATGAGATATCTTAATCACCCTGTGCTTATTAATAAAAAATAGCGTTTTCACTAATAGAAGGCAAAACTGACATTTCCAGCTCTAGTAAGAAACAACTGGACATCATCAGAAAATGATGTCCAAGACAGCGTTAGATTATGAAGCAATTTTCATGCTCACAAATCAAATTTAAATTGCAAACAGAGGAATAAATTAAAAAAAAAGAAACCCAACAACTATAAACCCAGGAATTTGATGATTTGACAATTTGATAATGACGACTGAAATGCTGAAAGAGTTGGAAAGCAAAACACCACATTTGAAAAAGGGTAAGGTTCTTAGTCAGGTAGTGTCTCAGAAACAAGTTTTGACCATTTTACAGAAATAACTGGAAACTCACAAAGATTTACTATTAATGTATTAAGCCAAACAATTACTTGAACACCAGCAAATCTGCCCTAGCAACTCTTACGCAAAATTGTCTGCTGTCAAAGTCTCAAGTAAACAACCTGAGATGCAGTTATCTCATACGAAAAGGCATTCTCAGGAGTTTCAGAAGAACCAGGATTACGTAATACTAGCTGTACTGGGGTGGTGGGAAACACTTATCATAATAAAATTTGATAAAAATCACACCTGTTGCCTTTTCTGTCAACTGTTTTGGACACATTAACACAAGTTAATTGAATAAGTCTATATTAAAATTCAATCACTGTCATACTTCAAAGTACTTTTTGCTGACAGATAAGAACTACAGACATTTCACATTTACTCATTACTTCAGCTTTGTCTTCTAAAATTCTTACTTTTTAATATCTAAGTTATTCTAGGTGAGAATCCTGAAACATTGACATTTATGAGGAAAGTCTTAGACCTGATTCTTTTTTCCTGTACAGTGTTTGATTTTTGAATGACACACTTTTTACACATCTAGTATGCTACATATATATACAAATAATAATTTTGAATACTTTGTAAAGTGAATTATGAGTTCATTATTATTAAGAGTTTTTATCTGAACAAAGTCCACTAAAAAGTGAATAGAAAAACAACAGATGAAAACTTTATTGCTCAAATTTCATTTGCTATTATATAGACTTAAGCATAAACTGGCACATCTTCATGAAACTGAATTTTAAAAGGTTATTTAAAACACTGTAACAGGAAAAAAAGCAATTTTCTTATTAGTCATAGCCAAGTTATTTAAAGACATTTTGTATTATATAAGGAAGATTCTTTACAGAAGAAGGGCTGTGTATAAAATAAGCTGCTAATAAAAATAATTACATAAATGTATTAAAGGAATATAAATATTAAATCCATAATAATCCTTTTGTTTCCTTAATTTTTAAAAAAGGAACTTTGTGGCTACATTCTACAGCATACTTAAATACTACGTATGATTTTTAAAACATGAAACTCTTTATTCCACAGAAAATTTAATTACTTTCTTGACATGGCCTTCATTCTTTACACATTTACCTTGTTCTTATTTTGAGGAATGCAGAAGGTCACTGAAGAGCTCTAATTCCTGTCTCTGGAAAAGTGTATTTTGTATCTGCAGTCTTCACAGAAAAAACCCTCTTAAGAAACTACTCTGTCTCTCTCTCTTAGCTCTCTCCTCTCAAACTTATGTTTTTCTTTTCAAATAACAAATTCAAAATATTCTTATTTGCACTGACTTAACCAACTACTACCCTTTCCCATTGTTTTAATTCCAGCTGTGCCCCTTTGCTCCAAGTTTTTGAAGTCTAGCTAATCTAAACTCCAGATTATTTTTTTTTAAAACCTTGTGTGCCCCCTAGTTTTTAATGGCTTCACTTTTGTGTTCTAGTTTTTCTTTCAGTGACCTTCAACAGACTCTCCTCATTTCACCCCAGCTCTCTGCAAAATTTCTTAAGACCACTGTACTTGACGTAGGTCTCATAACTGCTTAATCCCATCCACAAACTCAAATAACACGTAGGCATATAACACCTCTAAAATCCTATCTCAGCAACATACCTCTTTATTCTAGTTCTCTTCTACCATGCCCAAATTAAAATCTCATTAGCCTTTTCCTCTGGCCATTTTTATGGATGTCCTGCATGCAACTCAGATATATTATGGCTCAAATGAAGCTCTTCATTCTGTGCCCTGTCTTTCCTCTCCCCCCTCCTCTCTGATTTTTAAAAAATTTCTTTCAGGACTACTGCCTATAGTAATAACCACCTGCAGTTCAGCCTTCTAAACTTGACTTAAATTACTTAGACTGATTATACCCTCTGTTAAGTCCTTCACCTTGTTGGTCCACAGATATCTTTTTGTATAACATCTCTAAAATATAGCTCTTCTCGTCTTTTTAAACAGAAAAAAACACCTAACTCATTCTGGCCTCTGCATGGCAGCATTACTTGTTTCGACCTAGATAAGTGCAGTTTTGCACTGCTTACATCCATTCCAAATGTGTCTACCACCATAAAAAAAGTTTATTGGCCTAGTTAAGCAGCCTGCAGTACCCCAGTAGCAATGGCTGCTACAACAGGAATCCTCGGAATCATCTCAGGGAAGCAGCGCACTCCTGCACAACTTAAGCAGCACTTTCCCAAATCCATTTGCATCATTTTCCTTATTGCATAGACATGAATTTTCTTCATTTCTACCGCTCCATCCCATTCTGTACCTCAACATCAAGATACCAATTTCTGCTTCTCAACACAGGCTAGCAAAGCCCATTTAATGGAGAATACAATTCTACAAGCTGGCAAATCTAAAGTGTTAGTCTTCTTGAAATAGCCCCTGTGTTGAAAGAGGAAAGGCTGTTCCAACACTGAAACTACAGCCCACTGTGCCAGCCAGGAACATGACAACATCTTACTGCATTCTATTTCTCTGTTTGATTCTGTTTTGGTTTTTTGGTTTGTTTTTTTTTTTTGCTTTATGGTTAGCTTGTCTATTCTTGCAAGGCATGGACCTTCTTTCAAATCTGTGTTTGTAGATGTACAGCATGGCCTTACCACTTATGCAGGGAATGAATGAAAAATACTAGTAAATCAATTCTAATAAAAAAAACCCCAACTGATTGTGAGTATACCTTTTTTATTTTCAATAAGAGACACAAATAGTCTATGAAACAGCTAGAGCATGACATATTTTAGAACCATATTTTAAAAAAGAAAAGATTAATCAAAATCTTAGATATTTCTGTACCAGAAAGAGCTGGGGGAGGGCAGGAAGAGGCATAGAAGGAAGACATTTTTAAAACCAAAACTATCCGGTAGCAACGTGTTTTTAAACATTTTCATTTAAAAGCTGTGTCTAGCTGACAATGTACTCAATAGATAATATTTATGCTCATGTGAGAACTTTCTATCCAAAGGAAAAAAAAAAAAGCTTCATAATGTATTTTACATTCTGGTCTCTTCAGAAATTCAGCATCCATAAACAAGTAGTTTATCCAAAGGATCAGCTATGTGACACCAAAATTAATGGACCCCTGAGAAATATCTTTCACCAAAAAAAAGTTGATTAGTATGCTTATATTTGGCTTAAAGCAAAGAAAACAAATTGCGCAAGAACACAAATACATCTCAAGGCTTCAGATTCTGCAATCACATGGATAAAAGCAACATTGCCTATTTCTGGTAACTTTGCTGCTTCATAAAGTACTGCTTATTAAGATACAGACCTACATCTAGTAAGTGACAAATGCATTATTTCAAATGCAGTAACTGAAAAGAAATGAAAACCCAAAAAACCCAGAAGCTTAAAACAGTAAAGGACAAATTGTTTCATAAGCCATTGTCAACATACTCCTTCGTAATATATCAAGCCACAGTTTTCAGTTGGCAATGCTACCCTTATATATGTCTAACTATATAGAGAGAGATAAAAACATGTCTCTCTTTGGCCAAACTACTTCTCAAGTCAGTCATTTAAACCCTGCAAACATGCAAAGACCTTGCAGCACGCTTACCCTTTCAGCTTGTTCTAACTCTGCAGCCCAGTATTTTCTATACCAAATAGGACATAGCTTTGCTTTCAAAAGGAACCCTTACTGATTCTTTTCACTTTTCCATGGATTTGCTGCTAGAATTTATAACTAGCACTTCAAGCCTTTCCTCCCCCTCCTCACACTGGTTTAACTTCTTTATGATGGCAGATAATTGTTTTGGCCTTAGGCAAGGAATGCGCTCTCTGCTTAGGAAGATGGCTGCACAGCATCCTTATAAAGGAGCCAAATGAGGTAAAATGAGATAGTTGCAGAACATTACATTTCTTTATCTTATTAATTATTGAAGACAGACTCTTTTATTTAGTATGCTAAGAATACTAATAAGAGGTCAAAATATAACACTAGTCTCTTGGTATTAATGGTGGTAAGAGTCATGATGAACAACAGTTCAAAATAAACATTATTTAATGAATACGGTAGCAAGACTATGATTGAACTAACAAACTACAGAAAACAAGCATCGCTATTAAAAGAATAAAAGAAAACAGAAACTAATCCAAGTACTTGAAAAAACTGAAGTCCATCTTCTGTAGAATCTATATCCACTTCATGGAATTCTTATTATAATGAGTATAATCTGAGATGTTATGGCAAGAAAGAAGTTTATAACACATATAATGTGCATCTATACTTAAATGGTATTATTCACTAACAGGGACAATAATCAAATTGATTGTCAAAGTTCTGTGTATCTGAAATGGCAGGCTCAAAGATTTTTCAACAGAAATGAAGACACACTGGATCATTTCCCTCTTAGATGTAACCAAGAGAACAGAAGCAGCAGATACTTAAAAGCTTCTCTCATAAACTAAACTGAAGGTGTATTTTCAGAAAGCTGAGGGGCAGAGGGGCAGGGAGCTTCTGTATGTGAGCCAGACTTTGTGAACAAAGCATATAATTCTTTATTTTGGTTCCTGCTTCTCTTTTAATTTGATGTCAATAATTATCAGATAAGATGGAATTTTTTTCCTGCGTTGAGCCCAGAATGAGGAAGAGAAAATGCTGATCACAAAGCTAACATATAAAAATAGAAATTCCCTAAAAGACTCAGAGCACTGGAAAAGAAACAGGGGTAAAGATGCTCCTTTTCATCACCTTAAGTAGTTCTATCATCACAACTATAATTCTTCTTCCTATTTCCTGCATAAGTCTGCACCTCTCACAGACAGCAAGTATCATTACAGGAATACTTGAGGGAAATCTCTCCACTGACACTAATGTTTTCATGCTGTAGTGAAACACCAAACCCTAAACTTCATAATGGTATGTTAGAACATACATATCTACATTTTGATGCATTCACTTAATACATAGAGCCATTAGTTACTACAGAAAAAAAAAACAACAAAACAACAGTTTGAATTCAATCATAATCACAGCACTACCATATATTTTCAAATTTATTTCCCAGATTGTTAAAAAGTACTTCTAAATAATGATGCTCATGAAAAAGTTAATAATTCCTAGTATTGTCAAATGTTTTACATAGATGAGGCTATTCTTAAACCACTCTTAAGTGCTTAAAAGTCTGCCCTTTTTGCTGGTATGTTTTCTATGTTTTTAAAGCAGAATTCTTTAAATCTAAAAGACGTGGCTTGATTTTATAAAGAATATAATACAAATTGGTTATTGTTAATACCAGCTCTTGTTCCAACATCCTTTCTGAACATTTTCCTGTAGAGGCAAACTCAGAAATACCACCCTGGCAGCAGTTGAGGAAGAAGACATGAGATATCCTTTGGAGATTTCTGCTGGCAGGTGATTGCTTGATCTATTTCCCACTAGTGTTAAGAATACAATATGGCAGCAACAAAATAAAAAATCTAAAGTGTGGCTTTGCTGACATGTCATACTTGATATTCAGTTTGGAAATCAGGGTTTTTTCCAAGGAAGCTTGGTTAAAAAGTTTCAGACTGATATTTAAGCAAATCTGTTTCAGCTCTTGAGAAAAAGATACACAGAATTCATACAGTTCAAAATTCAGATATCTTCTCAATCACATACATCAGAGCTATAATATGCCTAGAGTATTTTAATTAGGAAGAGTTTACACAGTTTTCATTAATTCCTGAACGACTACATGGTAGCTTTAGTATTTAATAAAAGTATGCAATGAAATCCAAGTGGCTGACATATAAACCTCCAGAGGCAGTACTAACCTGAGGCTGGCAAGCATCTCTTCTTCTTTTTGGTTGAATGACCTTTTACTTGACCTACAAGCACGAGTATTGCTAAAGAATATCAATGAGAAGTGCAAGTAGAGAACTCTTTACTACACAGGTTCCTGGGACTGTGGCTGGTATAGAAGGTAATGGTAAACACAAAATCTAGGCTTTGCTTTCTGGTTATCTGCATTTGTTCTTCCCCAGAAATGACAGATTTATCCTCTTCTGCCTTATCTCCCTCTCCCCTCCTCCCCCCCCCCCATCAACCTTCTCTTTTGAAGTTAAGCTTTTCTAAAACTACTGCAGAGAGAAACAAAATATTGACATGGCTGCCTGATTGCTGTGGAATTACTCCACAGAGGAGAATTCTGAATTAACATGCAACATCATTTTAGCTTTAACATTTTGTGGTTCACTCACTAGACCTTGCAGTTTATTGCATCTGTGAACTGCATTTGCTTCTGCCAGAAAATAACCTTCTATTTAAGGCACTTGAGGTTGGGAAAAAAATTATCCTCACACAGATTTCATTAATTCAGGCAAGAGAAAGTTAATATCCCATGACACAACTGATTTGTTTGTAGGGGTGTTAAATGCATCATTTCCCTAATAAACTAAACCACTAGAGGAATGTGTAGAAGTTGGTGTTCCTTCCCTCAAGTCATAAAAAAGCAGCAGTGTCTGCCAGGTGAACTCTGAGGAAAAGTACTGAATGGATCAGACACTGATAAGCATTTCTGAAAGAAGTAAATGGATTTATAAACTTATCTCAATAACAGAAAGAAAATATTCTGTCTGAATTTTTGAGTAGTCTCTTTTCCAAATACATAGTCACTCATTTACTATGCTTTTATTGTGCCCTCAAAAGAAAAAGCCTATTCTACCACTGCATTATACTTTGAGCATCTAGATTTAGAACTCTGAGTCCCTACATTTCTATTTCACTTTACAATAATAGTTTTCAGTTTGTTGATCTTTAGGAAGTTACAATTTCTCATTTAATCAATACTAAAAAGAAAACAAACCCAGCTATCAGAATAACAGAGCTATAGGACATGATTAATTCAGCTTTTAAAAAAGGTAAGTCCTCTGGAATGGACAAAACCGATAATGTTTGCAGAAAAGAATACACACTTATTTGCGTAAATGTTACAAGAGATATGCCCTCTCCCCTTTACATACCCCACAATAAAACAGATTAGAATCTTATTTCACAAAACCTTCAATTTAAGAAATGCATCCATCCTACATGCTGCAGATCAACTCACTTTTAAACTATCCCTGCTGTCTAAGTGGGTCATGAAAGCCTGCAGAGATATCAAAGGTTCCCAAATTCCTACTTGTATCTTAAATTCTGTGAAAGCCAGTTCTGTTAGCCTTCTGGGACGGAGGGCCAAACATATTTGTTGGACACAAACAAAAAACACTCATGATCCAAAATCCTCCCAGACTATATATTTCCACATTGACTTAAAAAAAATCACTGTCCTTAGCTCTTCTAATTTATATAGCACATTCTTATGAGAAGATCACAGTCCTTCAGAAAGCTGAATAAATATAAGATGAAAGCTAAATATTTTTGATGTGTCAATATATACTTGAAACACATCATTAAGCAAGAGAATTGCCCAATAGATCACCATAAATTTTAACATTGTCACTTAGAAAGATCTCTGCATACATCAGCAGGGGAAATATCAACTGTTCTGTTTTCATCTGTCTTTTCTAAGGAAACATGGATGTGAAAACAATCAGCCCTCCTATAGTCTTCTACAGTCTCTTTTGCTCTCTGCTGAGTAAAAAGCAAACAAGACCCCTAGATTTTACTGAACAACAGCTGAAATACAAATCAAGTTGCCTAGCCAACTCTCACATATTTTAAACAGGTATGTTTCACTGCAAATGCCTATGAAAACCAAAAATGTTGTGTCGTTACATGTTCTTACATCACCTCTCAGAGGAATACAGGATTGGTATCAAAGAAACTGGAGACAAAATCTGTACCAAAGAATTTTGTGTTAGGTAAGACTGGACCTTGTTAGGATTCAGAGACTGGAATGGACATGTTACTTCAAAGTCAAGAGACTTTTATCCATAAGATTATTAAGTTCCACAAGTCCAGCCTCCTGGACCAACATGCATGATAATAATGTGTCAGTGTTTAGGGAGCTGGAATGGAAGGGCTTACAAGTGCAACAACAGAAAGTGAGACACATAAAAAGACCAAGTAAAAACATTAGAAACATTCCCACTGACAGATGCTTCACATGAAATTCCTGAATTACTTGTGAGACAGTCATGGTCAGCAATTTACTTCCACCAGCATCACCAGATGTATCACTGGCAGCAGCATCAGTTGTTCAACTTTAACTGTGAACAAAGGACTTTGTGTTGTTGAACTGTTGAAGACTTGTTAAACTGTGAACTTTCCTCAAGTGTGTCAAAATGTTCTTCAGTGGACCAGTCTCATCGCAATGCTGAGACCTCTAAAGACAGTGCTGATATGTCGAGATGTACAGGAATTCTATCACTGCTCAGGTGCCCATCACTGTGCTTGGGCATTTTCACCCTCTATCCTTTTGCTCAAATGCTGAGAAGATATATGCAACTTACTGGTATTTCAGCCAAAACACATAAGCTACTTCCACTACTGGGGTAGTTTGTTCAGGGAAGTACCAGCAAACTGGCTGCTCTGTGAATTCCTTTTGGCCATTTAAAGCACTCTTATTACAATCCTCAAACCATTCACTGTCTCAGAAGGCTCTCAGCTTGCACCAAGGTACATAAAATAGTGATAATCCAGGAGAAATAGAGCTGTGCTTTCCATTAGGATCTTAAGTCATACAATGGTATGGCTAGAATTACTTCACTCAAGTTTAGTTCATACCACTTGTGAGAACTCAAGACCAACAGCGCAGATCCAACTCATGTCCTGTGGGATTACAAGGATGACAACAGTCTCATGAAATAAGAAGACATGACAGGACAACATTTGCAGCAATAGCCTAATAGTTCACTCGGCCTGTGTTGCAGCCAGGATAACCAGAGCCACAGCACTACAGAATAAGAATCACAGAATTGTCTAGATGGGAAAAAAACCTCCAAGATCAAGTCAAATCATTAACCTAACACTGACAAGTCCTAGACTAAACCCTGTCTCTAAGCATTATGTCTACATGTCTTTTAAATACCTCCAGGGATTGGGACTCCACTGCCCTGGGCAACCCATTCCAATGCCTGATAACCCTTTCAGTAAAGAAATTCTTCCTAATATCCATTCTAAACTTCCCTTGGCATAACTTCCTCTTGTCCTATCACCTGTTACTTGGTTGAACAGACCAATCCCCATGTCTCCACAACCTCCTTTCAGGTAGCTGTAGAGAGCAATAAGGTCTCCCCTCAGCCTTCTTTTCTCCAGGCTAAACAACCCCAGTTCCCCCAGCCACTCCTGATAAGACATGCTCCAGGCCCTTCACCAGCTGGGGTGCCCTTCTTTGGACACTCTCTAGGGCCTCAGTGTCCTTCTTGTGGTGAGGGGCCTAAAATCAAACACAGTACTCAAAATGAGGCCTCACCAGCACCAAGTACAGTGGTAAAATCGTCTCCCTAGTCCTGCTAACCACCCTACTCCTGATATAGGCCAGGATGCTGTTGGCCTTCTTGGCCACGTGGGCACACTGCTGGCTCATGTTTTGTCAGCTGTCCACCAGCACCCCCAGGTCTATCTCTACCAAGCAGCTTTCCAGCCACTCCTCCCCAAGCCTGTAGCGTTCCTGTAGCGTTCCTGCGCCCCAAGTGCAGAACCCAGCACTTGGCCTTGTTGAAGCCAATACGACATGCTCACGCCATCAATCCAGCCTGTCCAGGTCCCCCTGAAGAGCCTTCCTACCCTCAAGCACATAAACATAGCCACCTAACTTGGCCTTATCTGCAAACTTACTGAGGGTGCTCTCAATCTCCTCATCAAGATCATTAATAAAGATATTTAACAGGAGCAGCGCCAGCACTGAGCCCTGGGGAACACCACTTGTCACTGTGTGCCAACTAGATTTAACTCCATCCACTACCACACCCTGGGCCCGGCTGTCCAGCCAGTGTGTGACCAATGGAGCATACGCCTGTCCAAGCCTAGGGCAGTCTGGTTTTTAACAAGAATGCTGTGGGGAACAGTATCAAAAGCTTTACTGAAGTTGAGGTAAACAACATCCACAGCCTTTCCCTCATCCATCTAGCAGGTCACCTTTTCATAAAAGGAGATGAGGTTTGTTAAGCAGGACCTGCCTTTCACGAAGCCATGCTGACTGGGCCTGATCACCTGGTTGTCCTGTAAATGGTGCATAATGGCACTCAAGATGACCTGCTTCATGACCTTCCCTGGCACTGAGGTCAGACTGACAGGTCTGTAGTTCCCCGGATCCTCCTTCTGGTCCTTCTTGTAGATGGGCATCACATTTGCTAATCTCCAGTCTGTTGGGACCTCCCCAGTTAGCCAGGACTGCTGATAAATCATGAAGAGTGGCTTGGTAAGCACATCCACCAACTCGTTCAGCACTCTTGGGTGTAACCCATCTGGCCCCATAGCCTTGTGTACATCTAGGTGGTAGCAGGTCACTAACCATTTCCTCTTGGATTATGGAGGCTCCCTGCTCCCCATCCCTGGACTGCAGCTCAAGGGGCAGGCTACCCAGCAAACAACTAGTCCTGCTATTAAAGACTGAGGCAAAGAAGACACTCAGTACCTCAGCCTTTTCCTCATCCCTAGTCACCATGTTCCCTCCCGCATCCAATAAACGATGATTTTCCCTAGTCATCCTTTCGTTGTTAATGTATTTATAAAAAAAACATGTTTAATTGTCATTTATGGCAATAGACAGATTAAGTTCTAGTTGGGCTTTAGCCCTTCTAATTTTCTCCCCACATATCATTGCATTTTCGTAATCCTCCTGAATGGTCTGTACCCTTTTTCCAAAGGCCATACACTCTCCTTCTGTTCCTGACTTCTAGCCAAAGCTCTCCATTCAGCGAGGCCAGCCTTCTTCTCCACCTGCCTGTCTTTTGGGACATGGGGATGGGCTGTTCCTGTGCGTTTAAGATTTCCTTCCTGAAGGGTGCCCAGCCTTCCTGGTCTCCTTTGTCCTTCAGGACAGCCTCTCAAGGGACTTTTCCAATCTGTCTCCTGAACTAGCCAAAATCTCCCCTACAGAAGTCCAAGGTGGCAGTTCTGCTAACCCTCCTCCTTACTTCTCCCAAAATAAAAAAAAGATCAAACCACTATTATTTCACGATCACTGCACCCTAGACAGCCTTCAGCTTTTACATCTGATACAATTCCTTCTCTGTTAACAAGCATCAGGTCTAGGGGGATACCTTCGCTAGTTGGCTCCTTCACCAGCTGCATCAGGAAGTTACCTTCCATGTATGCCAAGAACCTCCAGGACTTTTCTGTCTCTGTTCTGTTACATTCCCAGCACACATCTGGGAATTTGAAATCTCTCATGAGTACAAGAGGTAGTGAATGTTGAATCTGTCCCAACTGCTTATAGAGTATTTCATCAGTCTCATCATCCTGATTGGGTGATCTGATTCTTACACATAAACACTCAACCCTATAATCAACATCATTAAGTTGTAGACATTCATATCCCTTCCTGACATAGAGGGCAACCCCACCACCTTGCCTTCCTTGCCTGTCCCTTCTGAAAAGCTGGTAGCCATCAATTGCAGCACTCCAGTAGTATGAGTCATCCCACTACGTTTCCATGATGGCAACTATATCATAGTTTTCTGACTGCACAATGGCTTCCATTACCCGCTAATGATCCTCTCTGATGAAAACACATATGTTAAGGTCAGATAGAGAAGGGTAAGTATCATAGTACAGAGTGCAGGTGGAGCAAATGAATGGAACATGGCATGTAGGGAAGCTAAATTGACGCTCATGAGGTGTAAGAGACAGGAGGTGAGTATAATGGAGAATATAGCCATATGTGGTGGTGTTTCAATCCTCAAATTTGGCAGACGATGGGTTTTCACAAAACTGTGCAAAATTCATCATATTCAAGAGAAACAGAAATTTTACTTGTTATCCTGCAAGTTACTTAACTGAACCAAGTGATTTTGCTATCTCATGATTGCAGGGACTAGACAGATGCTTGTATTCACATGCTGAATGAACATTTTGTTTTAAAAACATGTATTTATAAACACTAGCTGTGATCTTGTATCTAATCTTACTTTAGCTGTATTTGTCCTCCTTTCACCTAGATGACAATCAAAAGAATAATTTTATCAACAGTATTGCAAAGCAATACATATTTTGAAAGGAGCAAATGATTTAGCTTGAGAGATAGTTGCCCATGAACAGTGTTTTGACAGAACTGTATGATCCCCAGAGCAGCAAACCAACTTTTAATACTGCTGTGTTACCAAAGCCATAAATATTTTTCTGATGATGTCAGGTTTAACATTCAGCATTGCTATAATTTCTGCCCTAATCCATGAACAATTTAAAGGATTTGTAGTCTCTTAATGTTTCATCTGCTGTAATTACAGTTGTTTTAATGCACCATGTCTGTTTCTGCAACAGAGTTCTTGTTCTCCAGAGAGGAAAAAAAGACAAACCAACAAAAACCCTAGTGTACTTTACAGTGCAAATAAAAACTGCTACATAAATGAAGTAAATATTAATTACAAGATTTAGCTGCTCAAACAGAAGGGGACAATCATAATTCGCAAAAAATAGTTCAGCTCCATGATTATTTCAATAACAGCTATCTACCTACTACTACAAGTACAGACCACTACACTACTACAACCTGTATACTGTGTAAAAATAATGGTAATTAAGCAGGAGGAAGCATGTCAGACCAACAAGCTTAATTGAAAGTGAGGAGATGGAAAAATCTATATTAACTTTGCAAACTAGTTTTGCCTTTGTCAATTACCTTAATTGTACTAGTGGAGTACAGGTTACGATCTTCGCTACAATTTGAATTGTAAGAACATGTCTGAAATCACTGAGATAAAAACAGCTTCTGAATGCTTAATTACAGTGATACATAGCATGAAGAAGCACCACATCTGTTAAGACACGATGCTTCTAAGGTTAAAACCTTTTAAACTTTACTTATGTACTCAACTGGGGTAAATACCAGAAAATTGGGATGTCATTAATAATTAGTATTTATTGCAATACTGACAAATAGGAGTTTGGGATCCCTCCAACCTTGGATTGTTTACTTGAAAGTAATCTTATTTCACAAAGAATTCCCACTAAAACAACAGAACAGCCAGGGAAAAGACACAAAGGATTTGCCATGGCACTATAGCAGTAGCTGCCTGACCAGGGGTCAGCAGGAATGTATCAGACCTTTTTTTCAAAGGTTTTTAATTTCATGGTTGCAGCTACAGCTCATGCTGACAACAGTTAAATTGCTGAAGGGAGACTCAGTTTACACTGTGAAGCATATATTGAAAACATATTAGAAGCAAAAGAAGTTGGAGAATCAGGAAAGAAACCTGGAACTGCCCATCCACATAACCTCTGCCCCTATTTCAGAGGCTTGGCAGATATAATTTAGGGATGTGACATAAGAACTGCAGCCCAATATTGACAAAAAAGATCCTAAAGCATAAACTAGTTATTTTCCTTACAAATTCAACTCCTGTGACAGTACCTACAGTTTTGTTTCCCAACATTTCTCAATAAGAGAGAGGTAGCTTCACACTGACATCCTCATCTTCAAGGCCTGTGAAAGACTACCTCCTTTAAGCCAACAAATGAAAGCAACTTCTTTCACCTCCATCATTTTGCAGGGGGTTGACCCTGGCCAGCAGCCAAACACCCATCTTGCCTCTTGTTTGTTCCCCTCTTTTGTGGCATGGGAATAAAACTGAAGGAAAGCAAGTAGATTTGTGGATTGAAATAATGACCATTTAATAAGGAAAGCAAAAGCTGTATGTGCAAGAAAAGCTAAATTCACTGCTTCCCATCAGCAGACAGATGTCCAGCCACCTTCCAGGCAATCAGGGCCTCAGCATACATTAATGGCTGCTTGGGAAAACAAACACCATAACCCCAAATGCCCCCTCTTCTTCCTCCTTTCCCTGAGTTTTTATGGTTGAGTATCAAATGGTCTGGGTTATCCCCTTGGTCAGTTGGAGTCAGCTGTCTAGGCTGTGCCCCCTCGCAACCCCTTACACCCAGCATACCAGCATCTGTGCAGGTAGAAAAGAGGAGGCAAGCACTGCTCAGCCAAATACTGGTGTGTTATCAACACTGGTTCACCCACAAATGCAAAACACAGCACTCTACGGGCTGCTATAGAGAAAGTTAACTCCGTCCCAGCCAGAGACAGTACAAATTTAATAGAAAATGCAGTCATGACTCTCAAAAAAGCAACCTATATATAACAGTAATTCCAAAAATCAGCTCTAAAGAGTGAAACTCATTGTAATACTAATAGCCCAAACCAAGCTGCTAAGATACCTGTGAGACAAAAATACTCTTTAGACCTCTTAACACCTTTTAGACCACAGTCTGTAAACCTGCTGCCTGCAAAAAAACTTGATATTCATTCTAAAGCTTTTCTGACAATCTTTTTTTCAAACATCTGACATTAACAAAATTTTTTTGATAAAATAATTATATCAAAAACATTGAGTGCAAGGAAGCAAACTACCATTCAGATTAAAAACTGCAAGCACTTCAAAATACAAGCAAATGAAGGTATAAAATCATAACCAAAACTCTCCAAATATCAAATAATTTTAGAAATAAAAGTTTCAGTTATGTATTCCTTATACTCGCTGTCTAAAGAATATATTTTATTTTTTGACAAATGCACATTTCCATCAAATGTTGCCTGTCCCACTGAAACACTGTCAAGCTAACACCAAACTCCACACTCCTTAAGTGAAAACGCAGTTCTCTGTAACTAAAATCAGCTTTGACATCAACAGTTACAACAGATCTATAGCCTTTACATAGAAAAGATGGATAATTTTTGCTTATTCGTATAAGAACCTCAACTGAAAATGATAAAGCCTAATTTTCCCCCTTCTAAGTGTATGAATTCTATCAGCTTGAGGTTCCAGCTATCAGCCACCTGAATGAAGTATTGGATGGGACATCACAGAGATCAGTTCAAGCCCTGTCATATCTCAGAACACATTGTATAATCCCACTCACAGAGCTATTGGCCATCATCTTTGCTTGTCAAGGACTCCTACCATTGTTGCTTCTCTTGAGATCTGCCTCCTGCAATAGCGTATTTTAGTTGAAGGTAAACAGAGCTTCTTTCAAACAAATTGTGCTTGTGTGGCATGGCTGCACTAGAGGAGACATCCTGTGATGACATGACAGTTCCTGAAAACTGATCATGGTTCCATTCTTCAGTCTCATGAGAGAAAGGCTTCCTAATCTGTAGATGTAGGAAAAGAAGATAGGTATCTAACAGCAGGTTGAATCTGCAGGAGGAAAGGAATCGAGGAAAATAAGCATGGTGTAGTTCTTGAGAGCTCAAGAAAAAGTACATAAAGCTTTTGATAAAAAATATACAACAGTTCATTTAATAGTCTATACAAGTTTGAAGACTCAAGAGTCATGTTTAAGGCTACTGATGTCCCTCAGAGAAAGAAAAGTTTTATGGATTAAATACTTTATCCAAAAGAGAAATAGATCAGCTGCCATACCACAACCTTGCAGCCTGAGGCAGAAATACTCAATATATTAAATTGCTATATAAACAACCCATGTCTGAGAATAAAGTGCCTTAAAACTAAAGGAAAAAAAAAAAAATCCCTTGAAAAGAGCATCCTTTTTTTTCCTGAAGTTTGCTGGAATGTACTCTGAAATGTAGACTGTGTGAGGATCCATTTGGCTTTCAGATATACAAACACAACGATGATTCAATTTTCTTTAATTAGTGTTTCATACACAGCATTTAAGAGCAGAACAGGGCTTCCTAAATATCAGAATTTCTGCAATACTTTATAGTGTAATATTACTAGGCTTACCTCTCTAGTCTTCTGTTTAATTAAATAGTACTTTTTATTTTTAAGATACTGGCACAGCAGTTCCAAAAAAAAAAAACCAAACCCAAACAACCAACCCAAAACGAAGCATCTCACACTCTGTTCTGAATTTGTTCCAAACCTCTTGCTTTTCTAATAAAGCTACCTCCAAAAAGTGCATCTTTTAAGGTACTTCAATGGGATTACAGCTGGCCTGCTAATTCTGCCATTAAATTAATTCAGAGAAGCTCTCCACTGCAGTTACTTCTGTAACAAATAAGACTCAAGTATAAAAGATGCATTAAAACGTGTCTTGCTCACAATGTAAATGCGGAGAGCATTACAGCCATCTAATCTCAAGGAGAAGACAGACAAGGTAGACTGTAGCAAATTGCATACTGGAAAAACTTAGAAATCTATTTTTGGTCCCATACAGATAAAAACCTAACATTTTGCATTTGATTTATGTAACTAGACTGGCATCTATTAGAGCATTTTAGACTCCATCTGTATTTATTTTTTCCTCAGGAACTCAGAGTTTAGTAAGATGAAGGAACAACAACAACAACAAAAATACCTGTTCCACTGCAAGGAAAAATAGTATTTCAGAAATAAAGCAAAGGCAAATGTCCCACAGACAGCAGGTGCCAGAGATGGGAACTGAACTCCAGCACTATCAAGATTTCTCTCCTCTTTCAACCTTGTCTGTACTCCTACAGCACATGCATCAATTAGGTAACTTTATTGCAGAATCACATGCTTAACCATCACATTTTAATAGTTCTTTAACAACGCTGAAGCGCTTCACGAAGGAAGAAGAGTACAGGTAATGAAAAGAGGTTGTCTAGCCCATGCGTGTCCCAAATGAGTCTCACAACAGCTACTCACAACACATTTACTTCAAAGATAAAAACGGATCAAGTCTTCACTTATCCAGCATCACTTTCACTGCAGTAATGGTGCTAGGGTATTGAAGTAGCTGAGGACCATAAGCCATGAATTTCCTTGCTTCCCTAATACAGAACAGTAGGCTTTATGTCGAGAAGAGACGTTTCCCCTCCCCCATCATTTAAACTGCATAAACTGTAATTTTAGTAAATCAAGCAAAGAGCTAATCAAGTTTTGATTTGCTAATTACTTCTCAATTTGATTAGAGCTGGCAGCTAATCATCTCTGGAAGTGTAAAGTCAATCTTTCAGTCACATTGCAAATCAGGACTTTGGTGTAAAGAAACTGGGGTATTGTGCATTGCATCCTTTTTTTTTTCTCTCCATAATTTAGCAGTTTTAATAACAATCCTAGTTTTTATTTCTGTGGAAGGGCTCTGAAGGCAGCTCCTATCAATGGCTCACTCTCAGGGCCACATAGAATTCTGCAGTTTTTGGCCCTGAGAGTGAGCCATTGATAAGGAGCTGTGGTATTTACTAACATTAAAGCCCAATGGGTATATATGCTACATTAAACAAATACAATGGAATTTAGAAGTATAGTTCACACAGGAAAAAAAAAAAAAAGTATCTGAAAAGGATGAAGAGAGCAACACAATTTCAACAAGCAACATTTTTACAATAAACTTGTTGAAGTAGCACTATACTGCACGCAGAAAAAAAAAAATCAGTTTCCTTACATAAACAACTTCATCAGAAATTTAGACTATGTGGTTTCACTGTATTTTGAAGCAACAGGGAATTGGGAAAGAGAATGGAGTTCTGCTCTATTTTGTTTCTGTGAAGAGTTCTTGGTATGGAGTATCTACTTATATTTTTCATGATCTGAGGACAAACAGCCTTCTAAACCATTAATTCTCTGCTGTTCCTCACTGCCTGGCTGCTGCAGTGTCTTCCTACATTAGTTGCACTAAGGGACAGATGGAAAGTTAATGCCGTGAAAAATGTATTGTTACAGATATCACAGCAGTTTCTGACCAGAGTAAAGCCTGAGTACACTTTGGTAGACAAAACTCAAATCAGGCACCTCCCTGCACATTCTCCTGGCTATCCCTTCCCTACAGAAAAAAGCAAGGGCAAGATTAGGATGGAATGATCCTGGTTCTTGACCATCCTTCACACTGTTTGCAGCTCCACTATCACTAAAACACAGAGTCCTTTCCCTCATCTAAACCAAGCCTAACTAGACTGGGACACTGCTGCTTCTATCTTCCCCAATATGAAAGGTAAAAAAGGAAGTCACTGATGGGCAAATATGAGGTTCCCTTCAACCAGTGGGGGAACCTGACATCCTCCCCACCCAAGCACTGTCCAGCCTCCTCCTGGATGCCATACGCCCTAGTGTCAGATATCTGCAGCACTGTCCTTGTCTCACATCTTCCCTATCCCCAACCTCTTATACCTAATATAGTCCTTACTTAGATTTCTCTAGGCTTACGTTTGTACTGCAGACACCAGACTGACTTTATTTAAGTCATCCACCATCCTCAGGGATTATCATGGTGGATTCCCATCTACCCCAACAACATGTAATATCCAGTTCCTTGTGTTAGCCAGACTCTCTCCAGTTCCAACACTACCCTAACACGTAGGGAGAGCATGAGCAGGGAAGCAGCAGCAGAGAGGAATAAACAGCAGGCAGCAACTCTAAGGATTGCTTCAAAGCATTTGGGAGGTATTGCAAAGAAGGGTAGAGACAGGTTTAGTGAAGTGAAATTCTGACTACAGCTTACCTATTTCCTTTCTGGTTTCACACCTCAAGACCTGTAGATCTGCACTGTGACAAAGACCCACTGAAGCATAACCACAGTTGTGGGGAAATCAGGAAAGGATGAAGTGGTACAAGTTGACACTCCTTCAACTCAAACTAACAGGGAAAAGAACATGCCAACAGCAACTTATACCTATTTTACTAAAAAACAGTCATGTCGAACTACCCTATTTTGAAAATACTGGGACAGAAAAAGGAAAGTAAGAAACAACTGAAAAGCTGTTTTAATGTGTAGCTTATGTGAAAAAAAAAAAACCAAAACAAAACAAAAACACAAACATGAAATGGGTCCATTTTATAGAAAACACATTTGAAAGAAAAAAAACACATTCAGAGCCCATAAAAAAACTTGGATAAACTTGGAGTTCTTCCTACAAAATACTTGGCTTTTTTCTTTTACCGTTACTTGTCATTTAGCATTTCAAAACATCTTGTGTCCGTATTACAGACTTCTGAAAGATAAGATTAAAGCAATATTTACTGTGATTCAAAAGGAATTGTAAATATTTCATTTATAATTAAATGAAGTAATTCAAATGATGAATTCAACAACTACAAATTTGAATGATTTTTATAGATCCTCCATAAAATAAATTGTCTAGCCAGCTATATCTAGCAATCAGAACTAGCCAGTATTAAAAAAGGATGTAAACATTATCTCTGCTGTCTATAATCTGTGTCTATAATAATTTCCTCAAAGTTGCTGATTTCACGGAATTGCTATTAACTCTTTTTTCCCCAGAGAAAGCTGCCATCTATTTATTCTGCTTTCTAGTTGAATGCTGGAACTTTATAAGAGGAAGTGAATACTACGGACACTGTTTAACACTGTCACCAATTCTTCAGTGTAACAGATTTCAAATTTTGAGTATCATCACTGCTTTAGGGTCTCTCATTAGAAAACTGATTGATTGCTCACAACTGATATTATTGTCAAAAGTTTAACAAATTCATAATCAGTATATTTGTTTTAGAAAACAATTAAAATATGGATTTACAACTGTAGATTCAGCAATACACTATTTATTAGAAAGGCCAAAAAAAGCATCCCCCCCCCAATAAGCAAGACTGGCAAGCTGGTAATGACAAAGAAGTAGTCTGAGTTACTCAGCAATGGTTTTGCCTCAATCTTCACTGGCAACCTCTCTTTCCACACCTCCTGAGTGTGGATCACAAGACAGGGACTTGGGGGGAAAGTCCCTCCCACTGTAAGAGGAGATCAGGTTTGTGCCCTCCTGAAGAACCTGAACCTTTGTAAGACTATGGGCCCTGATGAGATGTCTGCCAGAGTCCTGAGGGAATTGGCTGATATAGTCACCAAGCCACTCTCCATGATATTTGACAAGTTATGACAGTCAAGTGAAATTCCTGGTGACTGGAAAAAGGGAAATACTCCACTCATTTTTAAAAAGGGTAGAAAGGAGGACCCTAGGAACTACTGACCTGTCAGCCACACCTCTGTGCCCAGGAAGATCATGGAATAGATACTCCTAGAAGCTATACTAAGGCACATGGAGAACAGGAAGGTGATTTCCAGACAGCCAGCATGGCTTCATCAAGGGCAGATACTACCTGACCAACCTAGTGGCTTTTTACGATGCAGTGACTACATCAGTGGACTAGGGAAGAGTTATGGATGTCATCTATCTGGACTTCTGTAAGGTCCAGATTGATACGGTTCCCCACAACATGCTTCTCTCTAAATTGGACAGATATGGATTTGATAGGTGGATTGTTCAGTGAATAAGGAATTAGTCAGATGGTCTCAACTAGAGAGTAGTAGTCAATGGCTCAATGTCTAGATGGAGATCAGTGACTAGTGGTGTCTCTCAGGAGTCTGTACCAGGACCAGTGCTGTTTAATATCTTCATCAGTGACACAGCAGGATCAAATGCACCCTCATCAAGTTTGCAGATGACAATTAGCTGAGTGCTGCAGTTGACACATCAGATGGACAGGATGCCATGCAGAGGAAGCTGGATAAGCTTAAGAAGTGGGCCTGTGTGAACCTCAGAAGGTTTAACAAGGCCAAGTGCAAGGTTTTGCACCTGGTCAGGGCAATCCCAGTATCAACACAGGCTGGGGAATGACAGGATTGGAGGAGAACTTGGGGGTGCTGCTGAATGAAAAGCTAGACATGAGTGAGCAATGTGCACTTGCAGCCCAGAAGGCTAATCATATCCTGAGCTGCATGAGAAGAAGTGTGGCCAGCAGGTCTCCCATTCTCCCATTCTACTCTACTTTCGTGAGACTTCACCTGGAGTACTGTGTCCAGCTCTGGAGTCCTCATACAAGAAGGACGTGGACCTGTTGTTGCAGGTCCAGGTGAAGGCCACAAAAATTACCAGATGGCTAAAACACCTCTCTTATGGAGGAAGACTATGAAGAAAGGCTCCTGTGAAGAGAGCGTTGAGGTTGTTCAGAGAAAAGAAGGCCACCTTATAGTGGCCTTTCAGTACCAAAAGGGGGCCTGTAAGAAAGATGGGGACAGTCTTTTTAGCAGGGCCTGTTGCCACAGGACAAGGGGTGATAGCTTTGAACTAAAGGAGGGCAGATTCAGACTCAATAAAATGATGAAATTTTTTACAATGAGGGTAGTGAAACACTGGAACAGGTTGCCCAGAGAGGTGGTAGATGCCCCATCCCTGGAAACATTTAAGGTCAGGCTAGATGGAGTGCTGGACAACCTCATCTAGTTAAAGATGTCCCTGTTTACTGTAGGGGTGTCGGACTACAAGAACTTTAAAGGTCCCTTCCAACCCAAACCATTCTATGATTCTATGACTATATTTTAATAATAATCAAAATCTAAGAGGTAAGGAACTCTCTATTCTGTTTACCAATTGCTATGAAATCATAGCAAGCACATTTCTACTTGCCTGTTTTTCTCTTTCCCTCTGTAAAATTATTGTAAGACATATTCATAGTTACCCTGAAATCAAATTTGAGACAAGAAACTAGTAAAAGTAACTATGAATTTTTTTAAAACATGGAAATGCACACTGTGTGACATTTGATATATCCCTTGTCATACTCTAGAGCAAAACACCAGCTATCTCACAAATAACAGTGCAAACACCCTTCATCCAGTCTGAAATGCAAGTGAAATTAGATGGAGAATATTTTCCCCTGATATAATATTATAGGTGTTGCCCATTAAAAATAAATGTAATATTTAATTTTCATACTTCATAATCTGGTATTTGTTTCCAATCTCCAATTCAGAACACAAATACCAAAATATTTCCAAAACATCCTCCAAAAACACAAGATAAAAGGACCTTGGAATCAAAACTGTAACTCCAAAGAAATCTTTAATTTTGCTGTTATCGCAGTCATAGTCTAAACCTGGCTATTTGTGATTTTGGCAGTTATTTCAGATGCTGTAAAGCACAGTTAGAAAATTACTTAGCTATTTTGATGGAAACCACATGAGAGAGCACTGCTTATTTTTGCCAGCAATGCTCTTCAAAAAACATTGTGCCTATAAATTCATTTGTTATGATTCCATTGATGAAACATCCTGCAATCAACCTAGCTCCCAAGTCTCAACCAACTACCAATAAAATGTGCCATTTCACATTTAAGGATACCTTAAATAGCTTAAAAACCTGCAATTTACTAAAGTAAAAGTTCAGTATTAAATGTTATCCATAGAATGGCACAGTTATAGAGTTTTCAAAGCCTTTGAAACATACAGTTGAGTTGATATCTATTTAACCGGCTATTTCTCAAACACCAAGACAATAAAACCAAAGAATGTTTCTGTAGGAAATTATAACACTACCATTCTTTTCCACCAAAGAGGAAAGCAACTCTGCAACTCAGTTTGGGTAGTAAGTGATGAAGTGCCAAACACCTACCACAAGTCTTTTAAACACCAGTGGTTCAAATCAGTCCGTTTATTTGATCTCTGCAACTTTATTCCTTCCTTACAAAAATCAAGGTGTTATGAAAACCAAATACTTCCAAACATGCAAAGAAAAAAACCAACAAAACAAAACAAACAAAAACCAGAAAATCTGGTGACAAACCAGCAAAACAAAAATAGATAGCATTTAAGCTTTTTTCTTGTTAAAGGCCAGAATAGAAGAGAAAGAAGCAGGTTGCCTTTCTTAGGGAAGCTAATTTTCCTAGCAAATTCCATTTATTTGTTGAGAAAAAGTTATCTCTCAGTCTTTGTTTTAGCCATCGCTCCAATAATTATCTCTGCCAGTTCACATAGCAAATCACTGGCATGATTTGTATCTATAATTTAATAAAAAATTTGTAACTTAAATGAACTAGGGAATCAGGATGTTGACAAGCTTACTTTGTGAAGAACAAAGAAATTATGCTAAGGCAAGATATGAACTTCAGACCCTTTATCATGAATCATACATCAGATTTCATAGGAAAATTGGAAGTAATGGAGCCTGCTATCATTCCCTTACCTTCAAATGAATACTTCATTAATTAGCAATCAAACTGTAGTGAATAGAAGTTTGCTGGAGATTTATTTTTTATGCATCTCTGGTCATAAAAATAATGGTGGAATAGCTGTTAATCTTCCTGTACATTTTTTGATAGATTTTTGATACATTTGCTGAATGACTATTTCTGGTGGTTCTGAGAGCTGGCCTGCATTAAAAAAAAAAAAAAAAAATTCAAGTTCTCCAGTGCATCCTGTACTTTTTCATGTTACTCTCGCATTAAGCACTTGGATATCCTTTGAGGCAAAGCAAGTTTTTCAATTTTGCCAATTGAAATCCTTGCTTTCCAATGAACCTTTGTGAAATCCACAGCTAGTTGGCAACAAATCTAGTGTTTACAGCCTTAACCAAAAAAATAGAAGACTTCTAGTTCAAGATCTATAAGTAACATATAGCCAAGGGAAGTACAGAACACACAAGAAACTGATATAAAACCTTCCCATTTAATCTGGAACATGTCAGTTTGGGCATTTACAGGAGAAGCCATGGCAAGAAGTTCCTGGAAACTTAGGAAGACACAAAGAATTATTTTATCCAATAGCAGTCAAATCTGTGATCAAGTTATGAGATTAGAGTAAGATTTGGGTAGAGATAAACGAACACTTTTGCTTTTGCTAGGTTGGTGGGGTTTTTTTGTCCACACATGACAGTTCTAACAAGCAATCACAAGTTCACTGTTGCAAGAAATTAGTAAAAAAAGTTTAAATAATTTTACTTGAACTGAAGCAGTTATTTCCAATAAGACTTTATCCTGTTCTTGTTTACCTGTTACACAGTGTGGCAGAACATAATGCTGTGATACTGAAAGCAAGCTAAAGATCTCCCCCACAAACAGATCTTCACCTCCTCTACAAATTCATTTTTCACCATGCTTGCTAACATAGTAAGTCATTCAGTTTTTAGTAGCTATATAAATTGCTTGCTCACATTCCTGTTAATCTTTCAAGCATCTAGCAAGATGCCTCATGTCAAAACAATTTGATCGTATAATTAACTCCTGATCAAAAATATTACTGAAAAGAACCACAAATATTTTATCTAGACAAAAAAACCATGCCTTTATTTTCCATTTAACAAACACATAAGATCTGTGTAATCATACTGTAGGAAAATCACTGTCCTAATTAACATGTGACATAATATGCTGAGTTGAAACTTGCTGTAATTATTCCTCTGTATACAAAATATGCAGTCATTGAGACATACATCTAAAGAATGAAAAGGTTTCCTATTCTACAGTTAGTGACACTGAACTAGAATTTCTGCTTCATTGAACGTAAAAGTTTTAAGACAGATAGACAGCTAGATCACCCAAGCTCAGCATAATTGAAAATGTGATAGCTAGAGCACTCTCCTAAGAGAATGCAGATTCAGAAGTTTGAACAGCTTTAGACAAGTGAAACCTGAAATTTTGTTTTAAATTGTGCTGTCCATTTGAGAAAATGTATCTTTCAATTCTCATGAAAATTCTCCCAGCCATAACTCTCTGAAAATGTTGTATATCTTTAAGATGAGACACAAATACCTAGCAACTGTAAGCACAGACTTCTTGCAGAATTAAAAAGAAGTACAATACCTATGCCTTGGTCAGTTGTACCATGTCCTACTCATTCCTCTTAGGTTTCCATATACATGGCTTGAATTACAGAAAACTTTTAGGGAGCCTAGTTTGTGGTGATCAGTCACTCCAAGACAGAAAAATAAGACATATTTGAGCAGGAAATTCTTCTTGAGTTGCAGAAATAACTACAAGGAACATTGTTTTCCAAACGTAGACATGTATACTGATCACCTTAAATACAGGATGCGTTACTGAATTGTCTAGGGTTTAATCATGGCTAGCTCAGTAACTGTGACCATTTTCTTTCCCAAGCACAGATATACTTTAATGCTTTAAAGTAACACTGAGGTTTGGCTTCCTTTCCTTTAAGGGAATCCTGTATTCTGTTTCTAGGTATGCTGAATGGGTTGGAAAAAGAGTTCTAAGAGATCAATTCAATTAATTAACTACTATCTTCTGCTTCTTTATAATACACTACAATTTTCTATGTAGTACAACCTCTCAAGAACAGAACAATTTATGAAGACTTAAACAAATTGCAGCTTATATTAACCTGCTTACTAAATAGATAATCACTGTTATTTTTAATATGTCCAACCCCCTGTGCATCAAGCAGGACCTGCCTTTCATAAAGCCATGCTGACTGGGCCTGAACCCTTGGTTTCCCTGAATGTGTCTTGTGATGGTACTCAAGATGATCTCCATAACCCTGCCTGGCACTGAGGTCAGACTGACAGACATGTAGTCCCTTGGATCCTCCTTCTGGCCCTTCTTGTAGAAGGGGAACTGTAGTTGAACAAGACACACACGGTAGAAATAATACCTTGCTCTTCTGTTGTGCGCTAGAATTGATGGGAACCAGCTCACAATCAAGAAGCAGCAAGCATAACAGGGCTAAAGCACTTCTGAACTATGGAACACCCTTTAGGACCACTGCCTCCCTCAGAGCCCCCCAGGCTCAATCCTGCCCTCTCCCATTGCCTATCAAGCTTTTCCTTCCTCTTAGGTATCACAAGATATGGAAGGAACAGATACTATTGGGCAAGAAGAGGAGTGTGGAAAAAAACATTGGGTGCAGTGGAGATGAAAGTCTGAGAACAGTAGGCAGTATAACTGTTGTTGGTGAAGCAGCTGCAGTGACAAAGGAAAGGTGTACATAGGTGGCTGGTAGAAGCAATCAGTTACCTGGAGAATAAGCTAGGCTGGTACTTTCTGTGGTCCACTTTTGTGGTACTTTCTGATGCCCTTTCCTCTTTGCTTGCACTGAGGAGAAGTATACAGATTTGGAAGACAAAGTATCTTAAAATTATACTAATGTGCGTACAGCACTCGCGAGCTATAAAGCATGGCATTTCTGGCAGCAGGTTTTGGGGCAGGAGAGAACGACTGTGATGACTAAATGGAGATTTTTCTGGCATGCCTCGAATCAGCCAAGAGCACAAGTAGTAACACGGCAAAAGAATAGTGGAGGCTTCTGGATATATCTGCAGAACGTAACAATTAACAAGTCAATATATATTATTTTTATATTGACTGATGCAGAAAGATGATGTCTAAACAGTAACTGTATATAATTTTGGAGTAGCTGATAACATGTGTTCCACAGAGGCAAATTATTTAATTGTATATAGTTTTGGAGTTTGAAAACCATTCTTGGTTAGGCATCTATTTACTTCATTATGTTTCATTATAATTTGACCAAATTAGGTAGCGTATCCAAGGAAAAGGCTGAAAATTAATCTGATTCCAAGTTGTACTTCTTCCAGCACTCAGAAGGACAGAAATATTCATAGAAAGGGCTTACAAACAGGTTATAAGTGGGAAAAAAAAAAGTAACAACATGAACAAAGATGCAAACTGAAATATTGCTTTAACATTGAACATTAATAAAAATTTCTGTCACACTCTGTACTGAAAATGCCACAGAAATCTATACTGTCAATAGGAAGGAATTTAAGTGCTTTCATAAAATTTACCAGTGCAGTGCTGTCAAAAACACCCTGTATTTTTTCCCTTCACATTTGGGATCAGCAACTGAAAACAAACAAACATGTTCAATTAATGGCTTAAAAAGTGAATTGTTTTCACTGGATAACGATGTAAATACACCATTTAAAAATCTAACCACAATGACATCAGAGGTCTTTCATGGACTTTCAAAGCGAACACTGGTAAACCACATAGACATTCTATGTTTTATTTCTTGGTGTCTAAAAATTAGATACTACCACTAATTTCTCATCCATTTTGTTTTTGTTCTTGATTAAGAAGCAAGTATCTTTTAGAGCAGTGTTTTGAGCACCAGGTCTGTCACTCAGATGCTAGCACAGACTGTCATTCTAGGAACACAGCACGTGACATGATCTCAGGAAAACTAGTCTTGCTTATCAGGAATGTTTTGAAGGACAGGTGAAATACAGTTTTAGTCCTTTTTTAAAAAAAAAAAAAAACCAAACAAACGACTTTATGCTTGCCTTTCTCTAACTGGTACAAATTATGTAATCTAGAAATACCCTGGTGGCTTGATAACTCATTATGCTCACTGCCCACAAAGTTGCTTTTCTTCTTCCAAACATCTCAGAAAACAGTACATGTCTCAGGAAAAAATGTTCCTCTACATGGTTCCTCTACATCAAACATCAACATAGCTTCATGTATAGCAGTGGTGTTCATACATTTTCATTAAATTAACAGGAAGAGCTGTTATAGCTTTGAGGTTTTATGAGAAAATTATACCATTTAAAAATTATGCTCATCTCCAAATAGCCAGGCCATAATGAAAGTGCTATGAAATAGCTATGAAAAAAGCATCAGGAAGGCAATTAAAGCTGGATGCACAGCATTTACTAAAAGACAAGAAGCAAGAAAAGCTGCAAACAATGTTAATCAAAGTTCAGTTTCTCTCTCATGTATCTGCAAGTTCCAGAGGGAGTCTGTTGTGGTTTAGACCCATCTGGCAACTAAGCACCACGCGGCTGCTCACTTACTCCTCCTCCCCTTCTCCCCCTTGGTGGAATGGGAAGAATTGGGAGAAAAAGACAAAACCCCAAAAGCTGAGATAAGGAGAGTTTACCAGAACACAAAGAGAGAAGAAACAATAGTAGCAGTAATAGTAATGAAATAATATGTTAAATCAGTGAGGTACAATGCATCTGCGCACCATCCAGGACCTGCTGCCTCCTGGAACTGCATGCCCAGAAAAAAAAAAGGGTTTGCTACTCTAACTAATTCTACATTGTTTTTGAGGTTGGATAAATTGTTAAAATCATGACAGAGAAACAACATACCGAGAAGACCTGAAATATATTATCATGACAGCCTGGTTTACTTATGCTGAAAAATTGTCTAGACAAAAAAAAAAAAAGTAAAAGTTTTAAAATAATACTGGTTGGCTCGTCACAACAATAGAAATCAGTTCTCCTTAGGATAGAGCAATAGATGAGAAAATGAAAGATAATTATCCTTTATGGGTGACATATTTGATTTATTCCACTGAGATTCATTTCATTTGATAATAAATTATATTGTTTAGTTCAATATTTTGAGTATCCAGTATCAAAGGAGGCACCTGGGAAGACCTAGTAAGACAGCTGTCAAAGACACGGTTAGAACTTTCAGTGAATTACAGAAATTAAATACCGTGCTTATAATTATTTGCATTGGTTGAGTTGTCAGTTTAATATCAACTGATCTCTTCTACTGTTTCTGACCTCTTCCTCCTAACAGCAGGTATGTTTCAGGCATACAATTTCTGAAAGATTGTTTCTGTAAGAATCTTTTTTTGTTGAGTTTTTGAATCTTTGTTTCTTTTATAGAAGTCCAAGGTCAATATTATCAAAGGAAATATATTGAAATAGAGTCTTAAAAAGACTACTATCAGTTCCTTCCCCTCTATTCAAAGAGAAGTAACGAAAAATTTAAAGCTGAAGATTTTTCTTTCTCATGCAACAAAACTGTATTATAAATTACACATGACAGCTGAACACCCTAAAGAATCTCTCTGGGTGCGTGACAGATGAGTTACATATTAGCCAGATATGATAGAATTAAGTGTCACTTTATATTATGTTCAATAAAACTGATGAATAGATTAATGTAAAAAAAAATGCAAAATCTCTGTGAAATTTTCATTTAAATTGGCCAAAGGAAGAAATGCAATGCTGAGGATGTTAGTCTACTCATTTTTCAATACTGCTGCTTCTAAATATTGCAGACTATTTAAAAGTGCCTAGCAAAGTTTAAACAGTAATTTATTTTGCACAGAATGTGGTGCATGTTGATTCTGTAAGAGTACACCCTATATAGTTAAAAAAATATTAAACACTTATTAAATGTTACCTCGTTACTGTGTCCTCCTAAACAGCAAATCTCTGAAACAAAAGTAAAAAACACAGCCTGATGATCATCAACATGGATTTTGAGGTGGTCAAAGAGCTTCTTGGTTACTTGGGGCCAAGAAAACCCTCAGTGAACAAGTGGGTGTTTGAACGGTTACCGACAGTTTCTAAAAACCACGTGCTGTAACAGAAAAGCAGGTGCCAGAATAAAGGAAGTTTTCAGGAACTCTTTAGAGATACGTACTTAGACTGATTTAGCACTATATATCTTACAGAATAAATATGCTAAAATCTTCTGCTAAAACATGAAGCAGTATATAGAATGTTCTAATTACCCTACAGTGAAAAGGCATCATTCTGCTTTATTTTTAGTATTTTTTGTGTCTCTGTATTTCTTACCCTTGCAAAAATAAGAGCAATCCTTAGAGCTTAACAGGACCTCCCAAAGTATTTGGAAACTTTTATTAGTAATTACCTATGGATAACACAACATGAAAAATACTAGTAGAACCAGAGGAAGTGCTGAAAGCCATGAGCTTCTCAAGTTCTTCATGAGGTTTTGCATCCTTGAAACACTTAAGCTGGTGCTAACACAGAATGTTTTAGTGGTAATATTATGTAACAGTAGCAATAAGATGACTAAGTGTGAAATACCTGATTCTTATGAGAAATAAGTTACTGGGCTTAATTAAAAGCTTTCTTTCATTGCAATTCCTATGGTATGAAAAGTTGTAGGGAATAGAACATTAGAGGGAGAGAAGCAGTCTTTCCAGAAAAGATATTATAATGGATATAGCTCAAACAACTTACACGCCAAACTTCACTTGGAACTCAGCTGCTGCCTACAACCAGTGCAGAATATAAGGCTGGTATGTTCCAGTCATGAAATATCACACAATCCTTACGCTATCCAAGCACTTCCTGTGCTGCAATGAAAAACATGTGTTACCACATACTGCTTTTTAAAAACTTCAGAGAGTACTCAGACCTCTTTAACATAGGCAAAAGAAGTCAAAGCTGAATACTGGTTTGAGTCTTGGAAAGAAAGCAGCAAACAGTTGGTGACCTTGTCTATTGCTTCAGGGGTTACACACAAAAGCCTAACAGCTCCACCTTAGTCACCAGTATCATCAAAAGCATTTATGTTGTCACCTGATCTTTATCCATCAATGGATAAAAGCTGTTCGTGTTCCTAGGAGAATTTTCATACTGAAACAAGAGTTTTTACATTTGGGCAGATGTACTGAGAAATCTTAAAAAACACTTCTTAAATACCTCTTTAATTATGTTATCCAAGTTACAGAGATTTCAGCAAGAAACTATAGCTAAATAGACTGCATGTAAATAAACACTTCCCCAAGTTAAGAATCTGAACTCATGAATGTGGTATCTCCAATGATACAAACAAACTAAATGTCAGTGACTGTAGTACATGAGTGCTAGAAAAACAGTCACAAGATTGAAAGATCTAGCAGAGACACAATGAGTTTGGTCTAGCTTTATTATGTACACACACCTAACAGGAGATAATTTTAACTGTTTAGATATGCAACATCATTTGTATTTGCAGAATTGAGAGTAAGCTATGAAAAGCAGGCCATTACAGATGTGGTCACCAAAAGTTGTTTTCAATTTTCTTCCAGAAACTTCTAGATAATCCTGGTCTTCTACTTTACATTTGCTGGCAACTTAGCCCTAAAAACAGCTTAGGAACTTTATTCAAAGACGACCATTGTATTCTAGAAGAAATGGATAGAGAGGAGGTGACAAGGGGAGTCCGCTGGTCTCCAAGGCCTTGTCCAGTATTAGGCACAGAAGAAATTTCTCCTTTCCATCTACCTCCGGCCTGAGACAGCTCTTGCTTCAGCCTATAGCTTACAGTAACTACAGAATGTCATATAGAAAGATTTTAGGTTTTTTCTCTTTGATTAAAAAAGACTCTAAACATAAGCTAGACATTAACAATAAATCCAGTTATTCTGACAGGCTTTAATAATTCAAAATAGGACCTAACAAAAATTTGATGCTTGCAGTTTAATCAGCCTAGCAGAAAGAATACGTAGAGGGCATAGTAATTCTGAGCAGTAAGGACAACTGTGAGGTATCACACAAAATGGTCATTCAATGTTTTTCTTTGATGCAATGTCAGTACCAATCATCCATTACAAACAATGTACTTTTGGATACAGTACAACATTACAACAAAACACCAAGGCAGATTATGTGCAATCATATTCAGACTGGCTTCTGGATAGGTTAATTTGCTGTACTACCTTTTGACTAGCAATACATCACTGGTTCTGATGTTGCTCCTATTATTCTGGAAACCTGAGCAATGATTTGGAATCATATGGAATTGAACCCAAACCAGAAATCTGGACCACCTGTACATGAACAATACATATGTATAAGAAACAAGCTAATCATAAGAAGGAAGATATGTTTAAGGAAGAACCCAGAACTAGTTTTACATAAAATTGTCAACTCTATATGGAAAATGAAGAACCACCAACACAGCCAAAAGTATATTCAGACATACTACTTTATTAACAGAAGAAAAACCTAAAGAAACCAGAACCTTGGGAGGATTACATGCTGCTGTAATGGGATGAATCTGTTCTGTTTGTCTGTAACACATATTAAACAAAAAAATAAGAGAATGTGGGGGTTGTTTTTCATCAATTATTATAATACATATACACTAATTCTACAGGTAAGAAAGGATTCTTCAAAAACAGAATTTCCTATAAAGAATAATATGCATATGTGGCAAGTTAAAGAGGCCAAAATCTATCAAAATTCATATACTTAAAAACATAGCCAGGAAAACATAGGCTCAGGCACAGCTAACCCGTGGTGCAGAGTACTGTAAAACAGACGTTTTTGGGTGCACCATCTGAATGCAGTGGTGCCATGGAGGCAAATTAATTGGATTTACTTAAATCTGCCCATCATTCATAGCCTGCAATACTAGATGGTGAGACCTTTTTTGCAGAAATCATCATCCTCGTGTCAACATTTATAAAGTTTCCCGCAATCGGCTATAACAGAGCATATATTCTTGTCACAAAAAGAGTGTAAAGATAGGACTTCCATTGTTTGATAAAACATCCTCCTCCAAGAAGAGAATGAACGAGTATTTTGAAGCCACTACTACCAAAGACCAATAGAAGAAAAGAACTAAAATAATTTAAATTGGCGGAAGTTACTTTACAACTTGCAGGATAGAGAAGAAAAAAAAAGTAAGATACTTGTGGATACATATCCATGCTACATATGCAGTGTGCTTTTTAATCAGGCAGTTAAAAATTTGAATTGAGCATACTAAAACAGAAACTAGCATTTGATCAAACAAGAAATTTCAAATTCAATAGGCTGACACTTGCACCAGTTGAGACAGGATTACTGAAGCGACCTGGATTCTCAAAGCAGGGGAACAAGGATTAAATCAGCTTTGGATATGCTTTATTCATGGCTTGGTGACTGTCTGCTACCATATGCAACACAATATATACAAAACCCTTTAATTTTGACAGCTTTTGACCAACATAGAGCAGATATTTATTCTTTCTATGTGAGGTATCTGATATTCCTTAAAGATGACATAACACTATCTAAACATAGATGTAAACCCACATAGGAATAAGCTTTCAGAAGTTCACATAGGTCATAATGTACAACTTACAGCAAACAGTTAAAGGAAACCTGGGTTTTTTTGTCTCATCAAATGCTTGCTTTCTAGACTGACCATAGGTTCACAATATACAGTGGTTTGTGAGAACAGTTGGTCAATTCTCTCTATCCTCTATTGGAGGACACATAAAGATGGACTCTGTAGGGAGAGATTCATGTTGACTCTCAGGAAGGCACAAAAAGAAAAATCCATCTACAAAAGAACTGAAGCAATGGAAGAGATTATCTCCACCCACTCCACAATTTCTCTTAATGTTCTTGAAAATCAATATACAGGTTTTGTGTCTATGCAGGGGTCTTAGATATGTAAACATTTAAGCCTCATCCAACCCTTTATTTTTGCAATTCAGCAAGAGTTTCAATGTTTGAACAAAACCTCAAGTAATACCAACAGACTTACACCTAAATACCAATAATCTTTTTTATAAGAAAAAGAGTTCTAATTAACCTTCTATGTATATCAGAACTAAAAGATGCAGTCAATGAACTTGGTTATTACAGGGGAAAATACAGCTGGAAAATACACAAAACATTCCTTTTGTTGGTTCACTTACATATTTTGCAGTTTCATTTTTTTTGAAACGGAATTATCCACATTGCAACTACATTTGGATTCCTTTTGTGTTTCAATTGCTCCACAGCGTGCTTATTTCTCACATTGTTGTTTACAGCATATGAAAAAGGTGAGGCAGGTGTTGCACATAAGGCTGACACTCTGTCAGCCATAAGCTGCTCTCTGGTCAGCATCTGTTTTTATATATGCATGAGGTAAAGTATTACTGTTAGAAGATGTTTCCAAAGAGATTCAGAAGTAAATTAAAGAAGCTACCCAGCTGGTAATTTTAATGAATAGGTAAAAATAATGAGAAAGAATGATCAGACACAGAACATGATTTCATTGGAAGTATTTTCTGATTTTTTTAAGCAATGAAGTATGCATTTTTAAGGTTAAGTAACAAACTAGTGTCCAGCATGAACTTAAAAGTAATTTACTGCTTCTTTGATCTATACAGAACATATTGTAATGGTATTAAATCTACACTGTGGTGCAGGAACATAACAAAACCCCAAATTTCTCTCACATGCCTGCAGATGATGTTTCTAGAATATAAAGTATGTTAACCAATAAATTGATAGGATGGAATTCATCAGGAATCTAATTAAAACAAGTCAAATGTGTAAAATTAAGAAGAAGAAATAGATAGATCTGTCCAAGTTCTTCTTCACCAAATTAAACAGGAAAAAATTCAAAAGTGACTAGCATTTGTTATTTCCTGTATTTCCTGTGTAAGAAGAGCATGAGTTATTCTTTTCATCCTGAGAATTCCTGTTACAGTTAAATTGTGCCCAACACACAGCACATTATTGAAGAAAAAAGATGTGTCCCTAGTGGACAAGTCAAACAGGGCCAGCATCGTGTCCTTGCACAAAAGGAGGCCAGCCAAAGCCTGGGCTGTATAGTAACAGTGCAGCCTGCTTGTTTAGGGAAGTGAGCCTGCCTTCCCCTCTTCAGCCTCTGTGAGGCCGTGTCTGGATACTGTTTCAGGCTCCTCAGTACAAGAAAGGTACTGACAGAGTAGAGTGGATCCAGTATTGGGCCACCAAGTTGGTCAGATGGCTGGAGAATACAAGGAGACACTGAGAGGGCTGGGCCTGTTCAGCTTGGAAAAGCGATCATCAGAAGATACAGAGGTGATGGAACTAGACTCTTCTCAGAGTTGTGCAGTTATATAGTGCAAGAGGCAATGGACAAGTCGAAATGTGGGAAATTCCAATTACATATTAGTGAAAATATTGTTAGGGTTTGGTTTGTTTGCTTAAACCATGAGGGTTGTTAAATACTGCAACAGGTTACCCAGAGAGTTTGTGGGATCTCTGTCCTTGGAGGCGTTCAAGATTTTACTGAACATGACACTAAGCAACCTGACCTAATTAGACATTTGGAACAGGTACTTGGACTAGAAGACCTCTAGAAGTTCCTTACAACTTAAATTATGACTCTACTATTCTACTAAGGAAACATCCAAATACAGTTTTCTGGAATGTTCCAGATCACTAAGGATTTAAACACTTTCCTTTGGACAGCAAAACTAATTCTCTTTCTACAGATTTGTCTTTCTTACTCACTAAATCTCTTCCCTCCAGCATAAGAATACAAATATCCCTTCCATGAAACACCCACTGGACAAGAGATGCAACACATACCATGGTTAGACAGAAGCTGATTTTCTAGCTGGTATATTTGCACTGCCCAAAGAGCTAGCTGCTTTCAAACAGAATATAAGTAAATTTTTAAATATTTTTTTCTTCACTGTAGACAGCTATTACAATTGTCTTGACACTGCTGCTTTCATGGAATTCTGGATGCTGAACATCTTGAAGACCTCTAACCTTTTGACAAATGCCTTTGGAGCTATCAGGTCGCAAATTTTCAGCGACTGTGAAAAGACAGGCAGTGCAGACAGCCTCTTAGAATACCATGTTTGGAATCACTGCTGGCTAATACACAGGGGAAGCAGTTTGAACTATGGCTCCTCTTACTCCTTGTACTTTCTGACATCTAGTATTGGCTTTGATTTAGCAACTCAGAAGTGGCCTTTGTGTTTCCATACGAGAAAGAGTAAGACGTCCAAGAGTAAGGTATTTCCTTACTCTTTCTTTTGCTCCTGTCAAAGGCCAGAAAAAAATCCTTAGACACCAAGATTTGTCTTTTAAATCAAGTTGGATCAGGTATCACAAAGACAGAATTACCAAGACTGCTTTAAAAAAATAGACGTCCCTTCAAACCAAATCATGTTAAATCACAAACTTTAAGCAAATCATTTTTCCATTACCACAGGATTGAACAAATTTAAGCAAATTAGCCTACTACACTTCAAAAATCTATAAGCATGGAGGAAATTCTGTGTTCTTCCTCTAGCACATTTGTTTTATTTCATACTTCAAATTACATTTTTATTTTTTCCATGTATATATGATATTGTTACCTGACAGTCACTGGCTGGACAGCTGTTCATTTCTCTGGATTCCCAATTTGAAGAAAGTCATTTACTAGGGAAAATTTACATAAAAACTTCACACTTTGCAAGATCCTGCCACTTTAAGACTAAGAACTGTTCACTGAACTGGAGATTAAATCATTTCAGACTTCTCCACTGGTCACAGAACAGCTTTGCTTAGCTTTCCCCAGAAGAGGAAAAGAGACACAGATAATTCATCTGGCAGCTGGTCTCCCTGTTGGCAATATGCTGTACAGACATTTTATCATCAGGCTAAATAAATATATTTAACTTTCACATTATAAATAAAATTGCCACCTCAGGAATAACCACTGTCTAATATTATTTTATTTAATAAAAGCCTTAATATAACCAAAGCTAACCACCAAAGAAGAAAAATAATACACAAAAAACACAGAAGTATGTACAACATATTTAGAAGTCTTGATTTTCCTGAAACAATATTTGGAGTATATGTGATGGTTCTAGAATTGATCTTTTTAGCTACCCACATTTATTATTCTTAATCTATATTTGCTTCTGCCCACAAGTTTATTTACGCTTGTTTCCTAGTCCTACTGCCATCCCTTGCATTCTGCACCTAAGATTTCTTTTCATGTACACACACAGCTAGTCCAAGGGGGCAAGTAAGCAGATGAATCTTACTAAAACTCCAGGAAGCTTTTTCAATACCCATCAGGAGAATCTCTTAAACTTGAGCAACTGTGACTTTCCAAAAACAAAGATGAAATAAACTGGAGAAAGTGGACTACAGCATCCTTTTTTTTTTTTTTTTCAGTCTCATTATAAAGCTTAGGAAGCAAATGCAAATTTTTTTCCCCCCTTCCTTGCAAACTTCCCTTCCATTTTTTGGTACTTAAATTGAGGAGCAAGCTAGCCTGGTAATTCATATTTGCTACATTTGTGATATACTAGTAATACATTGAAACTCAATACTTATCCAATAACAGTTTTCACCTGTGTTGTGCCGGTTCAGCCATCATCATTTTATGCTGCCATCAGATGCCTGATCACACAGGCCAATGCTAAACTCAGTAACAGCCCCTCAGAAGTCTTCTTTCAGACAGTCCTGCCATAAATTCCTGTGGGCCCAGCTCCCCCGCTGCCCACTGGGGTGCCAGCATCGCCTGCTGGACACAACAGACAGATAGAGGTGGCTCCTCAGTGACCCCTCACACGGGAGGACACCACCATGAGAACTC